>APFE031260158.1:9681-26228 GCA_000404065.3 Pinus taeda | reverse complement strand
TTTTCATCATTGACTTGCGATCGAAGGATTCCATGAAATGTTCGACATCGACTCATTCATTCACATCTCATGGATTGTGCTGGGTACTTTGAGAACGATTGACATTACTGGTGGTTTCTCCCACACTTGTTAACGGTTTACATCATTGACCGGTAATCAAGTGGTTTCTACCATGTTCGACATCGACTCATTCATTCACATGGCTAGAATCGTACCAATTCGGGAACAAAAATGAAGACCCTGGATCTAGTTTCCACCATCCAGGCTGCGAGGAGTTTTGTATTCATTATGTTGTAGACCGATCATAAACAGATGGCTGCGTCCATGCTGTGTCTACGAGAGTCTATGATTATGATGTATTATGAAATCATTCCTGTACTAGAATAGTTAGTCAATAGTTAGTTTTGATTGATATGGGAATGCCTACCTCAGTATGATATGATATTTTACATGTATTTTGTGTTGAAAATTGCAGGTTCCAACCGGGCTATCCACAAGATGATCCTCGAAATGATAAAGCACTTCACCCTTCTTATATGACTTAACACCCTTATCTATTACAGGCTTCGTACTTTAGGGGGCAATCTGTTACACTGAATTTTGTCACCTTGACTATTTGCAGTTTATGTGGCCTCATCAATAGCCACATTGTCCTCTTTGTCAAGCCCCATACCTCTGCTCTTCATGTCAAAACTTCAAAGAGAGAGAAAGTCACTTGAAAACATGTTTATCTCTGGGTACGCAGGTTCTCTCTACCTTGCCTGCGTGTACGCACCCCAAATACATTAGACCTGCGTAGTAATACGCTCTGTATGCTAAAGCTAGGGTGCGTACCCCTGTAAAGGTCAAAAGGCGCAAGTTTCATCTTTAAAAAGTTACTTGTGGTCACTTCTAGAGCCTTCTAGAAGAGTTTTTGACGTGTATTGAGCGCCTCCAGATGGTTCATGCACCCCTATGATAGAGGAGCTTATCCCACCAAGAGAGGAGCTACCCCATCCAAAAGAGGGAGTATCCCATTGATGTTGGAACTGAATAACCTCTTCTAGAATACTATAAATACAGGCATTGGGCCAAAGGAGGGGAGGTTGAAAGCTGAACATTTTAAAGGGTAAATGCTGCTGGAATTAGGACTTCCATTGTTGACTTGTGAGGAGAGATCACTATCCTTCCTTGTTGCCATATTGGGAGTGGGTGAGCTTGTCAAAGTAGAGGAAATCTCTTGCTGGACCCTGGGAGGAGCTTGCACAACACCAAGGCTCAGATTGTAATGGTTCCTTTTTGATTATTTAATACAAATAAGTCCATTCTTCTCAATGATTTGTTAATGAATTATTTCATGTATTCCTTGGTCAATATGATAAATATGCTTTGTTTTATGATGAATATTCAGATGCTATGTAATCGTTTGCTTTGTTAGTGTATGCAGGTCTGAAAGTGAAGGAGGAGCTCATCTGGATCAGCAAGGCTGACTGCTACAACAAGCCTTGGACCTAAGGTAAGATCGAAAACATTTGAATTCTCGTAGAATGATGTGTATTTAGAGAAGGATAGCTCTTGTTTGGTTTGTTTGTCACTAGAGAGTCTTAGACTCCTAGGGAGGTTAGATTTGTCCGCAAATATAACTCTTTCCGCATGACAGTGGCGTAATATGATTGGCTTCGATAAAGACACATGGAAGCATATGATTGGTTCCGATAAAGTTACAATGACAATTGAAGTCACCATGACGTGGCAGTACGGTAGCCCATGCGGCAGATAGTTTTGTTGTTTAGAGGGGCCTAAGGGGGAAATGGGTGACACGTGTCACCACTCAGGAAGTGCCTGGTGGAGTGATGATGCGACATTAGAGGTTTCATATTGGAGAATTAAATTGTCACAACTCCAAATTTATTTCCCCGATTGGAAACTACCGATGAGAGGGGCTCCAATATTAGGGCTAGCGCATGGTCTAGAAGTACTTAAAGGACCACGGGCATGAAGCACTTTAAAAAGGAAAAATGGCCACTGATAGGAACAAAATCCACTAGCGCCTTAAGGCTAAGCACCAGGTCACAGCCCTTGGTCCTATGATGAAGAAATGTAGAAAGGGGCTTAAAAAAAGGGGCCAAAGGATATTAGAACTCACTATTTTGTAATGTATTTAAGAGTAAAAGTCCTTATAAGGAAAAAATATGATATAACATTATGGCTATACTACAGGGAATATAGAAATCTAATAGTGAAATAGAGGGAGTTATGTGATGGATGAATCGGAAGCTATGATTCAACGACACCACCAAGGCCACCACAATTGATCGCTCTCGGCTCTAGAAAGTGGTAACTTCAAGCAGTTAAGGCGGAAAAGGACAGGCGAATCAACTGAATCGTTGTGGCATAGATGTGGTCTGATCAGAGGCCATCATAGGAATGACAGGGAGATATTTTCTTCAACCATCATTCAGTTTTCCTTTTGTAATTTCCTGCATTTTAAAGAAGGAATCAAATCCTTTGTAATCATTTAGACAATAGAGCCTTCAGATGCCAAGACAGCTAGTCGATCAGACAACTAGAGCTCAAGCTAAGATATTATCTAATTGTTTTTCAAGTTCTCCCTCTCCTTATAAAAAAAAAGGGAAGAAAGACTTAACACAGGTTCTCTTCTTTTAAGGGACCCGAAGCTATCGGAAAGATGTGATTCTCAATGTCATATTTCAGATTTAAGGGTTGAAAGGAAAAGATCCCTAGGACAGGAAAAAGATTATTAATTAATTTTGCAAACTTTTTAAATTTATTTCAAGAATGTGACTTTTAAAACTTTTTTTTACAAGTAAGATTGGCTTTACTTCTAAAAAATAGAAACTCTTGTTTGGTCACTGTTACAGGCCGACAAAATGACTTGACTTACTTCTGATTGATTTTATGAAAGTAAGTGCGGGCTTTTTGCTCACTAATTCTTACCCCACTGAAGAGAGCAATCAATATTTTATTTTTATTTTTTCGAATTTATTTTTCGAAATGGCGTATTACTTTTGTCGGGAATTTCTGATAATTCCAAACAAAATGACTGAATAGAACAGAATGCTCTATTTCTTTAACACAAGATCTTAACACAGCGGAAACTAAAGTTGTTTTGCTGCAGACAGAGTTTCAACAACTCAAAAAAAAACTTCTATTCATTAACAGGAAACCAACTATTACATAAATCATCTTCCTCACACAGATGGATTTCACAACTGCTGTTACAAAAGCATCTTCTTCACACAGAGGGATTTCACAACTGCTGTCACAAAAGCATCTTCTTCACACAGAGGGATTTCACAACTGCTGTTACAAAAGCATCTTCCTCTTAACAGAGAGATTACAACCAGGGAACGCTTCAGTTCCACACAAAATAAATTTACTCTGTCTCTACTTTGAGATTTTACACTACTGTGTGTAAAAATCTCTTCATTCGCACTGCTCTTCACAATGGCACTGAGGCTGTAATATCTCTGCATTGTTGTACATTACAGACTCTGTCTTCTCCTGAAAAGCATTACACTGCTGTGTGTAAAACTTTCAATATATGTGCGCTGCTGCATCTTACATCACCTCTCTATCACTGCACTGCTATGCATAAAACAACTTCTTGCATTACTCTCGCGCTACTGTGCATTACATTTCATGTTCTCTCAACAAAAACAAAATTACCCTCACGTTGCTGCACATTCGCACTACTGTGCTTCTCCTTCATTTCATGATGGACAACAACTAAAATATATTCACACTACTGTGTGCTCCATTTTCATATTCACCAACAAAAAACTATACTCACGATGCTGCATGTATATTTCATTTCATGTTTTACAAAACAAAACAGGGCAATGCATTACCTTCATGCTGCTACACTTCACTTTGTCTTTCACCAATGAACTACCAAAAAATCACGCTTCTACGTGTTGCATTACATTTCAATCTCTGCACTGTTGTGCATAAAAGTTTCATTCATGAGCTCGTGTTGCTGCGCACTTCTCTTATTTTTCAATGAACAACTACACCATTACCATCACACTGCTGTGTAGAAATATTTCTACTGGGTGCTGCTACGTCTACCCTCACTTCACACTTCTACGCTACTGCATTTTCTTCTTATTACATTCTCAACAAAACAACAACATTACAATCACTTCACGTTGCTGTGTGTATTCTTCTTGCATTCTCTGCGGCGAATTTTTCCTTTGCACACACACTAACAAAAGCAAAAACAGGCATATATATGGTTTTACTTGCCATACTCCCGTGAAAATAAAAAACAATAAAATTAAAATCTTACCAACGTTTACCAACCAGAGTAAATTACATTTACTGTTTTACTGACAAAACTAGTGGTAAATGAAACTTCTACTTCACGTCAAATTCATTTGCTGCAGGCCTGT
Source organism: Pinus taeda (assembly GCA_000404065.3). NCBI lineage: Eukaryota > Viridiplantae > Streptophyta > Pinopsida > Pinales > Pinaceae > Pinus > Pinus taeda. Next base: position 21,834 of record APFE031260158.1, on the reverse strand, counting down.
ACAACAACCTTGATTTTGAGAAAAGGGTGAGATATGCGATTTGCGATTAGGATCGCATCGCAACTTTGCGTCGGCGGAAGAGAAAACAAGTGAAGCATTATCATGAGTGCGATTTGCGATTTGCGATTTGATCACATCGTGAAATCGCAATCGGCGGAAAGCAGGGGCACAATAGGTTAATGTGTGATAGCGATCTACGATTTGATCGCATCGCATAATCGCATGACAAATGAAGAAAATGGAAATAGCGGAGAACTCCAAAGGTGGTTTTTCTGCTGCAGTTGGAATTAGCATTTCAACACTCCCCTTTAATTTCAACTGCTGGGTTATCAGACATACCCAGACATTTCATTAAAAATTCAAAATTTTTCTGCCCCAATGGTTTGGTCAGAATATCTACAACCTGCTCCTTCTCTGCTCTTGTGGCAGATTTAATTCCATATCTCTCCCTTATAAGAAGATCCATATGATAGAGTTCTACCAGGGTCTTCATCAAATGTCCAATCTCTTCCTCTATCATATTGACAAGGGTGTTGGCAGTGAAGCCCATCTTGGCCATCTTGGCAAGAGTTACGTATCGAACTCCATACTCTTTAATTAGATCTTCAAGGAACTTCAATTCCTTTATCCCATTCATGGGTTTTGTCCATTTCCTATCCTTAATTGCTTCTTCGAAATGAACAAGGTCATCAACATGACAATATAAAGTAAACAAAGAATTCATACCTTCATCATAAATGTCACTTAAATTTTTGAATTTCTTATCTCTTTCATTTGGTGTACAAGTGCTTGAAGAAGCACTTGAATTTCCTCCTTGTGGTGTGCTTGCAGAAGCACTTTCGTTTCTCCTCAAGGGTGTCGCTTGCTACCCTTGTGTTGGCGCTGCTGTTTGGGGATGTATTTCAGCCATCTCCTCATTATCTTCATCATGAGACAAACAATTTTTAACATTCACTGTTTTATCTATGCTTCCATCCCAAGCTTCCTCCTCAATGAACTGAACATATCTACTCACAAAAAACTTCTTGGTGGATGGGTTATACAACCTGTAAGATTTGGATTCTTCACTCTATCCAATGAAAATACATTTCTCCCCTTTGCTGTCCAACTTCTTCCTTAGCTGATCTGGAATGTGTGCATAAGCCACACATCGAAAAAATTTCATGTGGGTGACTCCTTGCTTTCTCCCACTCCATGCTTCTTCCGGCACTCTGTTCATGACTGCTTTTGTAGGACATCTATTCAAAATATACACTGCACAATGTACAGCTTCAGCCCAATAATCATTTGGCAAATGCTTTGCCTTCAACATAGACCTCGCCATATCCATGATTATTCTATTCTTCCTTTCAACAACTCCATTTTGTTGCAGAGTGTACTTGTGGTAAACTGCTTATGAATTCCATTTTCTCTACAAAAACGTAGAAATCCTTTGGAGATATATTCACCTCCTCTATCAGTTCTTAGAACTTTGATATGCAGCCCACTTTGGTTTTCTACAAGTGCTTTGAAATTTCAAAATTTTTCAAACACTTCACCTTTGTTCTTCAGGAAATAGACCCAAGTTTTTCTGGTAAAATCATCAACGAATGTTAGAATATGAGGTTTCTTGCAAGTGATGGAGTTTGCATTGATCCACATAAATCTGAGTGGACAATCTCTAAGGGTGCTTTTTCCCTTATTCTTTTCCCTTATGGAAAACTTTCTCTGTGTTGTTTCCCCAAGATACAACCTTCACAAAGGCTATCTGGTTTATCTATCAATGGTAATCCTCTTACCATTCCTTTTCTATTCAACAAATTAAGACCTCCAAAGTTTATATGTCCAAATATCAAGTGCCACAACCAATTTTCATCCTTTGGTTCGCTTTGGAAAGCCTCTTGTGTAACTGCTGCAATTTCTACTCCATCTTTCAAAACTGCTATTATCTTGAGAGGGAACATTCTGTTCCTTGTCATCTTCACTTCAGTAATACATAGTTTGCTGGGTTTTCTATCCATGATGGTGCATACATCATTCTCAAAGTAAACATTGTAACCCTTTTGAATAAGCTGTCCAATACTTAAGAGGTTACACTTCATTCCAGGAACATAATAGACATTTGTCATGGTTTTCTTTTCACCTTTCTTTGTTAGGATATTTACCTCTCCTTTTCCCATAGTAGAAACTTTACTATCAGTCCCAAGTGTGACTTGTGACTTCACACTCTGATCTAACTTAGAAAACAAGGCTATGTTTCCTGTCATATGGTTACTGCAACCAGAGTCTAGAAACCATATATCATCACTCTTTGTTTAAGTTATATTACAAGCTAACAACAAATTATCTTGGCTGATATTATCTCTAGTGAAATTTGCACTAGATCTATTACTCATATCATGCTACTTCTTCCTACATTCATTTGCATAATGCCCATATTTTTTACAATAATAACATTGGACATTGGATTTTTCATACCTTTGTCCTTGAGCATGATGTTGTCCACTTTATTGGTTACTTCCTTGGCCTTGGTTCTGATTTGGGTCGCTGCCTCTTGCTTGAGTGTATGCTACACTGTTTCTTCCACCTCTGTTTTGGCTTCTGCCTCTTCCTCTCTTGTTTCGTCTACCTTGACCTCTTCCTCTTCCAAAGGACATCTGGGTCTTAAAGGCATGTTCTAGAGATGAGTTTTCATTTGTACTCAATCTCTGCTCATGTGTTATCAGCGATGCATGAAGCTCATCAACTGAGAAACTTGTGAGATCCCTTGTCTCTTCTATGGTGGTGACAATCACATCAAACTTTGAGGGTAAGATCCTCAATAGTTTCTCCACAATCCTTCTTTCTTCAAGAATCTCTCCATGAGACCTTATCTGTGTGACTAGTCCAATCACTTGTGTGAAGAATGAGTCAATATTGTCTGAATCCTTCATGCATAGATTCTCAAAATCTTTCCTCAGCAACTGTAGTTTTGCTATCTTCACTTTCTCCATGCCTTGATAGGCTGTCTTGAGAGTTTTCCATGCTTATTTGGATCTCTCGGTTGCTTCTATCCCTTCAAACACATTCTCATCCACTGCTCGATACAAATAGTAGAGGCCTTTACAATCCTTCTCCTTATTGCTCTTCAGCAGTTCTTTCTCTGCCTGAGTCAAGTTATTAAACTCATTTTCATCTGCTGGTTCTTCAAAACCATCCTCAACAAATTCCCATAAATCTCGCGAGGCAAACAAATCTCTCATAGCTATTTCCCAATAGTCATATTTTTTCCCATTAAATAGTGGGAGCTGAGTATTAAAGATACCCATGCTAGTGCTGGTGCTGGAGCTAGCCATTCTTTCTCTCTAAATTATGCTTCAAAATACTTGACTGTGTATTTAAAAATCACTCACTTTCTTTAACAGTAACACAAAAAAAACTTGAGAAATACCTTGGATTTTTTTCTTGACTGAGTCTTCACTCTGCTGAGAAGTTGCTGCAGCAAGAAATCCTTCCTTCAGCTTCTTTGACACCTTCAAAAAGCCTGGAAAAGCTCTGATACCACTGTTGGGAATTTCTGATAATTCCAAACAAAATGACTGAACAGAACAGAATGCTTTGTTTCTTTAACACAGGATCTTAACACAACGGAAACTAAATTTGTTTTGCTGCAGAAAGAGTTTCAGCAACTCAAAAAAAAAATTCTATTCATTAACAGGAAACCAACTGTTACATAAATCATCTTCCTCACACAGAGGGATTTCAAAACTATTTTTACAAAAGAATCTTCCTCACATAGAGGGATTTCACAACTGCTATTAAAAAAGCATCTTCCTCACATAGAGGGATTTCAGACCTGTTGTTACAAAAGCATCTTCCTCTTAACAGAGGGATTACAACCAGGGAATGCTTCAGTTCCACACAAAATAAATTTACTCTGTCTCTACTCTGAGATTTTACAGTGCTGTGTGTAAAAATATCTTCATTCGCACTGCTCTTCACAATGGCACTCAGGCTGTAATATCTCTGCACTGTTGTGCATTACAGACTTTGTCTTCTCCTGAAAAACATTACACTGCTATGTGTAAAATTTTCAATATATGTGCGTTGTTGCGTCTCACATCACCTCTCTATCACTGCACTGCTGTGCATAAAACTTTACATTTCATGTTCTCTCAACAAAAACAAAATTACCCTCGCACTATTGCGCATTCACACTACTGTGCTTCTCCTTCATTTCACGATGGACAACAACTAAAATATATTCACATTGCTGTGTGCTGCATTTTCATATTCACCAACAAAAAACTATACTCACGCTGCTGCATGTATATTTCATTTCATGTTTTACAAAACAAAACAGGGCAATGCATTACCTTCGTGCTGCTACACTTCACTTCGTCTTTCACCAACGAACTACCAAAAACTCATGCTTCTACGTGTTGCATTACATTTCAATCTCTGCACTGCTATGCATAAAAGTTTCATTCATGAGCTCGCACTGCTACGCGCTTCTCTCATTTTTCAATGAACAACTACACCATTACCATCGCACTGCTGTGCAGAAAAATTTCTACTGGGCGCTGCTGCGTCTACCCTCACTTCACACTTCTACGCTGCTACGTTTTCTTCTTATTACATTCTCAATAAAACAACAACATTACAATCACTTCACACTGCTGTGTGTATTCTTCTTGCATTCGCTGCGGCGACTTTTTCCTTTGCACACACACTAACAAAAGCAAAAACAGGCATATATATGGTTTTACTTGCCATACTCCTGTGAAAATAAAAAGCAATAAAATTAAAATCTTACCAACGTTTACCAACCGGAGTAAATTACATTTACTGTTTTACTGACAAAACTGGCGGTAAATGAAACTTCTACTTCACGTCAAATTCATTTGCTGCAAGCCTGTACAACAACCTTAATTTTGAGAAAAGGGTGAGATATGTGGTTTGCGATTTGGATCGCATCGCAACTTTGCGTCGACGGAAGAGAAAACAAGTGAAGCATTAACATGAGTGCGATTTGCGATTTGCGATTTGATCACATCACGAAATCGCAATCGGCGCAAAGCAAGGGTGCAACAGGTTAATGTGCGATAGCGATCTGCGATTTGATCGCATCGCACAATCACATCGCAAATGAAGAAAATGGAAATAGTGGGGAACTCCAATGGCGGTTTTTCTGCTGCAGTTGGAATTAGCATTTCAACAACTTTCAGGATATTTTTCAGGCTCAGCCTAATTTATTCAAACTCCAAACAGATGGAAATATTTTTTAATATGAGGGGCAGCGGTCTTCCTTTTTAAAATGTACCCAACTGGAAGATGCCGAAAACATTTCTGAAAAATACTTTTTCATTTATTCAAACTTCAATTAGATGGAAAGATTTAATTAATATGAGTGAGGTTTTTCTTTTTTGAAATTTAGCCAACTCGAAGATGTAGAAAAGATTTATGAGAACACTTTCTTCATTTATTCAAACATCAAATAGACAGAAAGATTTAATTTATATGAGTGTGGTCTTGCATTTTCGAGAATATTTTTCCATTTTATGCCAGGGCTGCCTTTCTTACTTTTCTCACGGTCCACTTTATTCAAACTTCAAAAAGGTCCTCTTTTTGAATTCTTCTGGAAATTATCAAACAAACCGGAAGATATCGGAAAGATTTGATTCTTCTGGCAATTATGCTGCTATATAGCTACACTACCAAACTCCATTTTCATTCCAGAAATGAAGATTCATTACATTCCTTCTCTTTTCTCAGAATGTGTACTATCAGAATGCTTCTCCTCGCCACCCTTTCTTTCATTCTCTTTCTCAATCCTCCTTTTGTGTTTTCCACACCCATCACCCATTTCCCTCGTCTCACCAATGTTTTTGATCAACATGCTCTGCTTGCTTTCAAGTCTACCATCACATATGATGCCTACCAATCATTAGTTTCCACCTGGAAACCAAATGTTTCATTCTGCGAGTGGAAGGGTATCATATGCAGCAGGCACAGGCAGAGAGTCATTTCCCTCAATGTTTCAAGCATGGCATTACAAGGTACAATCTCTCCCCTTCTCGCCAATCTCTCCTTTCTTACAATTCTCAGCCTTCGCAATAACAGTTTCCATGGTCAAATTTCCTATCAATTAGGAACCCTCTCTTGCTTAAAGATGCTTCACCTGTCTCAAAATCATTTCCAATGTTCCATTCCACCCACCCTGGGTATGTGCCGCAATTTGCGGAACTTGACTCTGTCCTATAACAATCTTACAGGAATCATTCCCCCGCAACTATGTGTTCTCCCGAAGCTACTGACCATGGCCTTGGGAGCCAACAATTTGACGGGAACAATCCCAGACTGCTTGGGAAACATATCCTCTTTGCTGGACTTAGAATTCGCTAGAAACAACCTTCACGGTAGTGTTCCTTCCGAATTAGGTATGTTAAGCCAGCGCAGCGTTCTCTCTCTGGGGTCCAACCATCTCACGGGACACATTCCATTGGAGTTGGGTATGCTAAGCCAGCTCAACTATCTTAATCTGGATGCTAATCAGCTGAGTGGTAGCATTCCTTCTTCTCTTTTCAATTGTACAAAGCTTCAAGTGATTGTCTTAGCAGGCAACCAGCTCAACGGAATAGTGCCCATGGAGTTGGGTGAATTGACACATCTGGGGACTCTTTACTTAAATGACAATCACCTGATTAGCGGAAGCACCACCATATGCCCCATTCTTACTGCTCTTAGTAACTGTTCCAATCTACATATTGTGGAGTTGTCCTAGAATAATCTCACAGGGAAATTGTCGTTTACTATAGGCCATCTCTCTACAATCTCTATTACTTAGACTTGAGTTTCAATGAATTAGGAGGAAGAATACCTCCACAAATTGGAAACCTAACTAATTTAACATTCTTCAGTTTAGAAAGTAATTCTTTTACAGGGTCAATCCCTTCTTCAATTAATATGCTTCAGAAGTTGGAGAGGTTATACATGGATTCCAATAATTTACAAGGAAACATCCCCATGGAAATTGGGCAGCTAAAAACCTTAGGGCTCTTAGATCTCTCTAAGAATAATCTCTCTGGAAGAATCCATGATTTTGTGGCCAACCTCTGGCAGCTAAGATATTTATATCTTAACCATAACCAGTTATCAGGAAATATACCTGCAAATTTAGGGAAATGTGTGAACTTACTCTTGCTAGATCTATCATACAACAAACTTACTGGGCACATACCTCCACAAGTTGCAAGCCTTGCAAATTTAGCCTTCTATTTCAACTTGTCAAACAATTTATTACATGGCCATGTACCTTTAGCACTAGGAAAGTTAAATAAGCTTCAAGTTATAGATGTTTATGCAAATCAATTAACTAGTTACATTCCAAGTGCACTTGGAAGTTGCCAAGAAATAGAATATCTTAATCTTTCTTGCAACACACTTGAAGGTCCAATTCCACTATCCCTCAGTGAACTTCTTAGCCTTCAGGACCTAGATCTCTCGTCCAACAATTTGTCAGGTGGAATACCCATTTTGCTAGAAAATCTCAGAATGCTCCAACACTTAAATTTTTCTTTTAACAACTTGTCAAGAGAAGTCCCTAAAGACGGAGTTTTCAAAAAGATTGTCGCCACTGCATTTATGGGAAATCTTGCTCTATGTGGACCTTGGGTAATCTACCGCCATGCTATGCTCATAAACATGAAAGTGTTCTAAATCTAAAAAGAGTTATCGCACTCGTTTTTGTTGTAGCATTTGTTGTATTGTGTTTGTTTCTTGCAATCTTGTGGAGTTGAAAATGCAAGAGACATATTCAGAAAGAGACTGGTCCAACATTAAATGTGGGTCATCGAAGAATCTCCTGTGCAGAGCTCATCATCGCAAAAAATGAATTTATTGATGCTAACTTGTTAGGAGTTGGTAGTTTTGGCAAAGTGTACAAAGGGCTTTTGAATAATGGCACAATGGTGGCTGTCAAGATTCTCAATCTACAAAATGAAGGGGCTCAAAAGAGTTTTGCTAGAGAGTGCAAAGTTTTGGGTAAAGTTAGACACCGAAATTTGATTCGGGTCATAACCTGTTATTCAGATCTCGAAATCAAAGCTTTGATATTTCCATTAATGCCAAATGGAAGCCTAGAAAAGTGGTTATATCGTGATGATGGAGAACAAACAAAGTAGTTTGAATCTGATTCAAAGGTTGAATATAGCAATAGACATCGCCCAAGGCATGGCGTATCTCCATCACCATTGTTTTGTGCAAGTGATTTCATTGTGATTTGAAACCCAACAATGTGTTGTTGGGTGAAGATATGACTACATATTTAATAGACTTTGGCATTGCTACTATATGTTTTGCAAGTAATGAAGATGGAGCTCTCACTTCCACAAATGCACTCAAAGGATCTACAGGGTACATTCCCCCAGGTAGTATTTAAACTATATACCATCTTAAGCAATGTTATGATTTTCTTATGTTTGCTTAACATTTTGAATTAAAAAATTTAAGATGAGGATCTATGAATGCAGAGTATGGAGTGGGAGGACAAGTTACAATAAAAGGCGATGTATATAGCTATGGAATAGTGTTATTGGAAATGCTCACTAGAAAGAAGCCCACACATGAAATGTTTGTGGAAGGAATGAACTTGCAAAAATGGGTGGGTAGTAGTTCCCCAAACCGAGTACAAGAAGTAGCCGACATGAGTCTATTGAGGAGGACTAATAGATGCAGTGAAGAAGATAAGGATCTCAATTGTCTTAGTTCACTGATAAATGTGGGCTTACTTTGCACAAATGAATCTCCTCAAGGATGACCTACTATGATGGGCATTCTATGCATGTTGCAAAACATCAAAGACACTTTTTTGAGCACTATTGCCATTCCCAAATTCCAATCAAATCTAACACATTTGTTGGGTAGTATAGGTACTACTATGAACAACATTTGTGAAGGTCAAAGTTCTTCCACATCTTAGTCTATTGTAACAAAGTGGTAGTTATGTAACTAAACTATGATGTAATTTGAGTCTTATTTCCCTTTCCTTGTTTGTACATAAATATGTGGTTGATTGTATGCAAATGTGAACAATAAAATTTAGATCCATTGTCAATGATGTTTTGGAAATGTGGAAATGTTTTTATTATTCTAAAATTTCTTATTCTATCTCAAAAAAAATTATGTTCAATATCCTTTGCATGTATAACTGAATGCATCACACTCACTTGGATTAAACACATTAAAAGTTATGCATAACTGAATGCATCACACTCACCTTGTATTAAATACATTAAAAGTTTTGTATTCCTTTTAAATGATTAAAACATAGAAATATTTTTTAGTTCTGGAAATTATGGAAGAAAATGTCATAATTTCTAGTTGATGAATATAATTATCGTTGATTTTTTTCTTTTTTTTTTAAACAATATAACTAGTGTTGTTTACATCCATAACCATGAAACTAGAATGATTAGAACAAAATCATAACCACATACATACATTCATACCCTATTGAAGAAGTTATGTATCTTGCAACATATATTAGTAATAAAGTAAAAAGTTGAGTGTTATTATTAAACTATGAAACATGTGATACTTCTTTATCCTCAAATGTGTGGAGTTATGCAGCAACAAACTAACTACACAAATTAAACATTCCTTATTTTCCAACCATCTATTTTGATTCTAGAGATACTATGATTTAGAGATGCTATGATTCAGAGCCATGTTAGTTCTGATTAGACAGTCCTAAATTCTCAAACCCATGATTGGAAGGTCCTAAATTATTAGAGCCATGATCCATTCTTGAGAATTATATTTGATATTATTAGAGCCATGATCCATTCTTGAAAATTATATTTGACATTGGATGTTAACGTAAATTATTAGAGCCATGATCCATTCTTGAGAATTATATTTGATATTATTAGAGCCATGATCCATTCTTGAGAATTATATTTGATATTATTAGAGCCATGATCCATTCTTGAAAATTATATTTGACATTGGATGTTAACGTAATGGAGGTTCTATTTTCTTTTGTTAAATTGTCATTGAAATTTTCAGTGAGTTTTAGGCATGCTGGGGATTGATGGTTTAAGGAATAGCTCAGTGAGCTTCCACATAAGAAGGGGAAAGTACGTTTAAATATGAGAAGAATCCTACCAAGATAAATGACGGGAAATTGACGAGAAATTTAGCAAGAACCTACAATCATGGGGTAGAAGTCAATGTTGCAGTTATAGCTACAATTCGCCCAATTTTAAATTCATTTTCCAGTTCCCCGGCAAGATTTTTTTTAAATGCAGTGTCCAACTCCATGGCTAGATTCAGCCTTCCCTTTGCCTTCAAAATATCCAAGGTGGATAGCATTCTGAACTAATGAGGCCGAAAAGAGGCCCAATGGTGGTTGTGATTCTAATTTCTACATGCAAAGATAGTGGACGGACTACTTCGAGGAGCGAGCAAATGTACTAAAAAAAATTGGAGGTTGGAAGGAACAAGAATCAATGCCATGATTGGCACTGAAGATATATATTTGGACAGTAGATAAAATTTAGGAAACTTGCCATTGAAAGAAGATTTGATATTTAGGAAACTTGCTATTGAAAGAAGATTTGATGTCAAATTATCTGAGAAAAGCAGAGATTTTCGAAATTGATTATCCCACTCAAAAGCCCACCAAGAAAATCTTGCTGGAGCATTATTATTCCTTTCTTGCAATGTTCATCCATCTTCCAGAGAGCCTGTGCAGCTGTATAAATTTAATTTCGAGATTTCTTGAAACACATGGTCGAAGCTCATTGAAGAAATACAGAACATGCCTGTGATTTCTTCACTATAAAAAATCTCGGTGAAGCTTGTTGATTTGCTATAGAGATTGAAGAACAAACAAGTCGCTGCGTTGCCCAACAAACATTAACAAACATTAACATCTGCAATCTGCTGCAATCACTGCACGTGCATGGATGGTGACCCAGACTTAAAAATATCAAGCAAGTAAAGTTGCCTGTGATTTCTTCATTATAAAAAATCTCGGTGAAGCTCGTTGATTTGCAACTATAGAGATTGAAGAAAAAACAAGTCGCTGCGTTGCGGATGGTATACCTGCCCAACAAACATTAACATCTGCAATATGCTGCAATCACTGCACGTGCATGGATGGTGACCCAGACTTTAAAATATCAAGCAAGTAAAGTTTTCAGAAATGGTGGTTTATTTTGTATTTCCTACATTGCAATATATTACTTATTTGTATTCTGCGTGCAGTGGCCAAAGTTTTCGGAAATAGTGGTTTCTTTTGTATTTCCTAGATTGCAATATAATGCTAGCTTAGTTGTGTTTTATGTGTAGTGGTCAAAGTTTTCAGAAATAGTGGTTTTTTTTGTATTTCCTAGATCGCAATATATTGCCGACTTGGTTGTGTAGTGGCCAATGGGCTAACATAAATACAAATGTATTAGACATTTCAACAATTACATAATTATAAGTTTATGGGTACAAGATGTTTGTATGAATGTATTGGCTTTAATTTCACATAGCTACTGCCATTTTAATTAAATCAATACAATGACATATTGGTCTCTAACATTGTCTTTTGTATGAATGTATGGGCTCTAATTCCACATAGCTATTGCCATTTCAATTAAATCAATACAATGACATATTGGTCTCGAACATTGTTCTAAGCATACAAGAGAACATATAAATTAATGAGTTATATTTACAAATTTTGAGGTCATCAAAACATCGTTTTAGGGATATATTTACAAATTTTGAGGTCATCAAAGCATCGTTTTATGGTTATATTTACAAATTTTGAGCTTATGAAAGCATCATTTTAGGGTTATATTTACAAATTTTGAGCTCATCAAAGCATCTTTTTGTTCTCAAAGCCTTCACCCCTTATAATTGCACATATTTTTATAGTTTCTGTAATTATAGGGTTATATTTACAAATTTTGAGTTCATCAAAGCAATTTTTTTCTCTTGGAGCCTTCACCCCTTATAATCACACATATTTTTATCTATTTTTATAGTTTCTACAATTAGAAGTTAAAAGTTAACTTGTAGAAAGAGTAAAATAGTGATTACTTATAAAGTAAATAGATACTTTTAATGAATATCCCTTTGACAAGAGATATGTAAATGTTAGATAAGAATCCTACTTCCAATCTTCCCAACAAAAGAGAA
>APFE031260157.1:0-14608 GCA_000404065.3 Pinus taeda | reverse complement strand
TTTCATTGATGTAATCTCCAAATTTTGATTAATATATTCCTGATGCCTATGTTTGGTGGACGTAGCCCAGATTGGTTGGGTGAACCACGTTAATAGCTGTGTTCTATGTGTTTGATCTTCTGCTGTGTTAATTGTGTGTTTTATTTAAATTGTTGTGCCTGAATTCCAACAGGGCTATGGGTTACTAAAGGAGTCTGAGGGACAGGCAGTTGTTGGGATCCAGATGGGATTCCCTGCCACAACATGGGTTTGGTCAGTGGTGGTACTAGCAGTGCGATGGATCTGGTGACCGAGCACTCACACACTTTTAGATCTCTATCAGCACTAGTGACAGGATTGTTTGATAGGGGAGAAGATAGATTTCGTGAGTTTTCTTGGTATATTGATTGTGCGCAGGGTCATAGGGTGATTCTCCTACTCTGGCAGGAGCTAGTAGGAGGAGGTGGCATCGGCAGGTCACCAAACAGGGCATTGCATGGAGACGGTGCTCTCTTACTAGTATATTGGGCACATAAGCCACTGAGGATAGGCACAGTAGTGTCAATTATGTTAGCATATGGGGAGATAAACCGCACAGGTCTGTTGGGGCAGATGAGGAGATATGGCTCACATCGTGGAGGGCTTACTAATAGCGTGGTGGATGCATTGACACATATGGGATTCCATATGGTACAGGGTGGTACGTGTGAGAATTTCTGAATCTAGAAACATAAATCCTATTGCAATGACTGGTTTAACATCTCCTACTTGTTATTTCCTTCAACAACTTATTTAATTACATAAACATTGATGTAAACACTACTGCAATCTACACTAATATACAGATCATAAACTGAAGCAATAATTGAGACACACACACAAGGGACACCGTTATTTTTGGACAGACATCCCTGGAAAAATCCAACTTGGGAAAAACGGTGCAGCAGATAGAGGGTTTTATATTATTAAGCAAGCAGAATTTGAGTACAACAGGTCGCCTCTCACACTGGAAAACCTTACAGAGAAATCATGGCAGCAAGAAATACATATGATGGTTTACCTCATCCCCAAGCCCCGGTTGATCCGATGAGCGATCTAGCACCATCCTAGCAAATACTACACAGTCCCTACACAATCATTGTGTGAGCCTGCATCTTGCTTCTAGACGACTATGTCACCCCAACTGCTAGATCGATCTGCTGGATGAAGACTATCGTTCAACCCTCCTGGCTCAGAACTTCACTTTTCCAACAAAATCTCGAACTATAGACAACACTCTGCATTGCCACTACGTGAGCCCCTTCTGGACTGTGTAAGCTCTGCGTGAGCCCCTCCTGGGTTGCGTAGACCTCTGCATTGTCTTCCAGTAGCTAAGGCTGCCTCTCTACCACGTACTCTTTGGCTCAGAACTTACTTTCCGATCCAAATCTCTGCTTCTGCCCCACTATAACAGATCACTAGTTAGATTCTCTCAGCAAACCGTGCCCCAAAAAATCGAACTGACTGATCAATATGCTCACTTGGTAAATCTCCAAATAACCCTAGAGCCTGCTCTTATACTTTTCTTGTTGATGAATCAACATCTGAGATTAAGTCTCTAATCAACGGCTAAGATTAAATTAGACTTGATCCTTGTCTCTTAGAATCTTCCCACCCATATTTTCATTAATACCCATTAATATTTTTATTTTCCTAAGTCCAGACTTAGGAACCCCCTTAAAAATATTAATTATTTTAATAAAATACAATCCAGGTGGAATTTCACCAAATGGTTTCTGGGTCCTGGAGATCTCATGTGTTCTAGCCCCTCCACAAATTTTGGAGCTAGAGCACATCTGATGCTACCCAAAATCAACACTCCCTCTTAGCGAGGAATGTGCTCTAGCAATATTTCCCAGTAGAAGTATCACACTGATCCACGACATCGGTCCTCTGCGCTCTTGATGCTTGGCCTGCTGCCCCTCATCCAACTGAGCTTCTGCAACCTGTACTTCACTGCTACATATGTAATGCAACTCACTCTCAATATGTTGCATCATGTTGCCCATAGCACTACCACTACTAACTGTTGCACTACACCTCAATTGCTAAGAAGCAAGCAAATGAAAAGCCACCCAAAAACTAACATGCTGGTCAGTATGGATACCCCGTGATGCTGAAGCTACCTTTGCTGCTAACTAACCCTCTGATGCTACTGCGGTACTGTTGTATTTTCTTTGTTCCTCCCGCACTGCTCAACAATCTACTGCGCTGCTTAAGACTTTGGTACTCTAACTCTGCCACTGTCGCTCCATCATCCATCGCGCCAACTGACTCCCATCATTCTGCTACTGCCATTAAGGGATCTCGTACTCGTATGTGATCCAAGAGTTTGGGCACCTCAAGGATCTTGCCCCCGTGTAGTCCTCCCGACTACAACTCAATATTGCCCCACCTCTTCTCTAGAGGTGCATGAGCACTCATAGCCCAATCCTCATCATCGTCCTCCTTGTCAGCTTTCACTGGGGCAGCCTTTGAGTCAGACTTCTCTTCCTTGCCCTTCTTTCGAGGGCACTGAGTGACAAAATGACATAGTTCTCCACATCTGTAGCATTTGAATTTGGATACATATTTCTTTGTCCTCTTCTGATGCCCTTGTTTTCCCACTGATGCGAGAGCTGCATCATCCTCTTCCTCCTTGGCTCTGATTCCTTTGTCATTGCTCCCTGCCTTGGTCAACCTTCTGATCTCTTCCTATCGAAGAGTTGCCCACATCTCCAACTGGGGAGAGAAGCCCTGCCCAAGATGCTCTGGACAAAGGTTTCCCAGTCTTTAGTGACTGCATTCAGGGCAGTCCTGACCATGAATTCAGGATCTGGTGTAGACCCTACGGAAGTTAGCTGGTCTCGGATCCCTTACGACCTGAGAAGGAAGGGATCGATTTCTTATCCCTTCTGCATCTGATACTGTCTTAGTTGGCTCTCAAGCAACATCTTTCATTGAACAGAAGTTCCCTCTTACAAAGTGGTCAAGGAATCCCACATTTCCCTCGCTTTGTCCTTTTCAGCAATATGTGGGACCACATGATCCTTGACCCTGTCCAAGATCATGCCCTTCGCTTTTGCCTAAGCCTCTTCGTACTTCTTGAGAGGATCAACATCAACCAAAACATCAAGTGCCTTCAAGGCATAATCCTTAACGCGATTTTTGTCCAAGACTGCCAGGATCCTAGCCTTCCAGATGACAAAGTTGGACGCTCCATCCAACTTGTCCTTATCCCTTAGTCCATTAACTTCCATCTCTACTCAAATGAGTGTCGAACAGGTTCTCTTCTCCGTCTTTCATTGCTACCCCAACAAAACTTGGATTTGGATTTCTTTGCTACGAGAAATCCTCTAAGGAACAAGCTCCCTCTGAGTCCTAATTTCCTTCACAAAAATCCTTCCACCAAACACTATCGAATCACCTCTCTTCAATCCTCCTTTGTTGCTGCTCAGCAACTCAAATCTAGATTTCTTTGGCAAGAAATCTATTAAGGCAGTGATTCCCTCTACCTCAGTTTCGTCTCCTCAAACACTGTTCTACAACAACAGCAATAGTGTCCCACCAGCACCACAAATCTGACCTGCACTTCTCCTCCTGCCCCGTAAACTGATGGATCTAAGCCCCTCAGGATCTATGCAGTCATTATGTGAGCTAGATCATCTCCTTCCAGCCACTGCATCACTTCTTCTCGATCCAAAAAGATGATGTGGCTCTGCATGAGTTTGATCTGCCCCTTAGTCTCTGCATTGGCCCAAAGACTTGACGCAGTCACTGCGTGGGCTCCTCTTGGCTACTGCGTCACCTCCTCCTGGCTCAGAAAGATGACACGGGCACTGCGTGAGATTCTACATCACTCCTTCAACTATTTCCTAGGCTCTAGAACAACGGTGTCACTCGGGATAGCTGCCTCTTTGCAACAGTTCTGCTGGATCTTCTTAGTTGATGGCTTCAGTGTCCTATCGTCTGTAATCGCTTTAATACCATGTGAGAATTTCTGAATCTAGAAACATAAATCCTATTGCAGTGACTGGTTTAACATCTCATACTTGTTATTTCATTCAACAAGTTATTTAATTACATAAACAATGATGTAAACACTACTGCAATCTACACTGGTATACAGATCATAAACTGAAGCAATAATTAAGACACACAAGGGACACCGTTATTTTTAGACAACACGTCCCTGGAAAAACCCAACTTGGGAAAACCGGTGCAATAGATAGAGGGTTTTATATTATTAAGCAAGCAGAACCTGAGTACAACAGGTTTCCTCTCACACTGGAAAACCTTACAGAGAAATCACGGCAACAAGAAATACATATGAGGGTTTACCTCATCCCCAAGCCTCAGCTGATTCGATGAGTGATCTAGCACCCTCCCAGCAAATACTGCGCAGACCCTACATAACACTCCATGGCCCTGGGTCCTGCCTCTAGAGGACCGCGTCACCCCAACTATTGGATCGATCTGTTGGATGAAGACTATCGTTCAATCCTCTCGACTCAAAACTTTGCTTTTGCTGCAAAATGTCGAACTATAGACGACACTTTTCACCGCCACTGCATGAGCCCCTCCTGGACTGCGTGAGCCCCTCCTAGGCTGCGTATACCTTTGCGTTGTCTTCCTGTCACTCAAGTTGCCTCTCTTCCACGTATTCTTTGGCTCAGAACTTACTTTCCAATCCAAATCTCTGCTTCTTCCCCTCTCACTGCAAGAGATCACTGGTTAGATTCTCTCAGCAAACTGTGCCCCAGAAAGTCGAACTGACTGATCAATATTCTCACTTGGTGTATCTCCAACTGACCCTCAAGCCTCCTCTTATACTTTTCCTGTTGATGAATCAATGTTCGAGATTAAGTCTCTAATAAACGGATAAGATTAAATTAGACTTGATCCTCATCTCTTAGAAGCTTCTCACCCATATTTTCATTAATACCCATTAATAATTTTATTTTCCTAAGTTTAGACTTAGGAACTCCATTAAAAATATTTTTTATTTTAATAAAATACAATCCGGGTGGAATTTCACCAAACGATTTTTGGGCCTTGGAGATCTAATGTGTTCTATCCCCTCCACAAAATTTCAGAGCTAGAGCACATCCGATGCTACTCAAACTCAACAGTACGACAACGAGCGTTGGTATCCAATGGTGCACGAAGTTGTGCTACAGAGTTCAGTGCTATGCAAAGGAGTACAAGGGTGTGTATTTACGTACAAAAAAGCATGATGATGCACAATAGTTTTTTGGATTGTTTCCACCAAAGATCACCTGACGGGGACGTCAGACACACCATTGGATTTGGCACAGCCATATTTGGAGAGCGAGTTGATCACAGGGCTAACCACGACCTTCCGTTTATCACTCTCCAACATCACACATTGACACAGGTGACTTGGCTATCATCTCTTGATGCTCTCATCATGAGCAATGGGACCCAGGAGGTTCATCTGAGACAAATGGATAGGACACAATGCATAAGGAGAGAGGCATTCCAACCGTGGCCATAGTTTTATAAAACAGAATGGGTGACCGGACCGGTCCACCTATCAAACTAGGTTTCAAACTGGGACTCGTCAGATCTCAATGAACCGATATTTAAAAAAATACATGAAATACTTAGTTTATAATGAAAAAAACTATTTTTAAGATTTAAAACCATGATTCCAAACCAATAGAGATAAAATATGCAAAGTGTGCTCATCTAAATACCAAGTAAAGGTGAATATATCAAATTGGCACCGAGTGCAATACATATCAGCAACATAATACATAATCAATGAGGCTCTAAATGGCCTCTAGAGTCCAAAAACAATGTTATAAGCTATGGGATCACTGGCCTACTACAAGTCTACATGTCAATGATCAACATGATCACTCCTCATCATGATCAAACTCATCACCACTGCTAGACAATGGATCATCAACATGAGCTACATAAATAATCTAGCTGAGTGTTTGAGGACTCCTAAAACTCCTCTGCAACCTTAGCAATAGTGGTGGTAGTAGCAACAAAAATAGACATCAAAACTACAAATCACTGATCAACATGGTCACTCATGAAACCCATCATTGATTCAGTGCTACTAAAAATGGGATCATCAACAAGAGATACATAAACATCATCTCGCTCAAAGTCTTCAAACTTGGATTGCTCAACCTTATAATATGATAGATGTTAATGTTTAACATGCCTAACTAGTGATTTTGGTTTGAGTAAAGGGTTCATCTCCTCAGCCTTATAATGTGGTAGAAAAAGCTTAGCATTCCTAACCAATTATTTTCCTTTGAGTGAAGGATACATTATTGTTAAGGCCAGGGTAGAGGAGTTCAACAAACAATACCACCAACATCAACAAAGTTCAAAAATCAATGCCACCAACATCAAGGTCCTTTTGGGGTTCATGTTCTTGATCAAACACCAATCTCATACCCTCATGGATGAAAGAATCAAATGGAAACATTTCAAACCCCCAAACCATGAAATCCTAAAACCCATTAAGTTTGTTGAATTTTGAGTGAACTTTGAAATTCTAGTTTCTCCATATGAAATTCAATGAGGTCGAAACCACTCACAAACATCCTGAGTCATTTCATGGTAATGTTAAAAATTTAAGTAAACGAATGAAAATGAAAATAAAGGAAATGTCACTTTACTTTAAGAATTTAACATTACCATTTGGCATTGATTGCTAGTGTTGCTAGGGTTGATATGTGTGAGGCAAATGAGAGGGGGTGCATGTTTTTCTTAGGCAGGTTTTTTTGGAGAGAAACAGCTCCAAAATTCCCTCAAAACAGTATCAAAACTCAAAAAAATTCATTAAGCGGGGTTTGTAGCTGTGCTGGCAATAAACAGACTAGTTTATGAAGGAGTCGGTCAGTTTATGGGAAAAAAGTCGGTTCCTTCATAAATTGGCCGGTTTGGGCCAGTTTTTGTGGTTTTTGGCAAAATAGGCCCATAAACCGAGTTTTTGTCCGTTTGACCTGATTGCCCAATGAACCAGCTAGTTTGACCAATTTTCGGTTCAAGCCAACCGATTTGACCGATTTCCGGTTCAAGCTGGCCGGTTTTTAAAACTATGGTCGTGGCATATAGTCAAGGTGAAAGTTGGCAGCTGCAGGCTTGGGGATGGTTTGACCTGTTGCACGGGTAGCATGTGCTCCACCCTTGAGCCCACATTTAGGGAGGTGCATAACACCTATTGGGGGATACATTCTGAGATGTCTGAGGAGCATATATAGTGATTGGTGGAACCATCTTGCAAGAAAATGTTTAGACTCCAGGCAGTTTTGGGCAGCACCTATAGGAGGCACGATAACAGATCTCACAGTGTGGTATGACAGGCGCAAGGTAGTCTTGCATGCACTAGACTGATTCGAGATGTATGGAATACATATATTGATTGCATGCAGGGACCCACGACATGGTACAAGTTGGTGCCAACAGTTGTCAGGACTATGCTACAGTCGATATGGATATGGGATCCAAGGATTCAGTTTGATGATTGGTCACTCTATTTTGTGACGAGCGGGACAAGGGAAGAGAGTGACCTAGCTCACTCTTGGTTTGACATATGGGGGAGCATCGAGGCCTTCATTGCATACCAAGGCCAAGTTTCCTTGTTACTACTTCAGACCTAGATTGACAATAAATGGGTAGACATTGATATTGTGGAGAAGCCAAGGTAAGATGAGCTTGGCCTTCACAAATTTTTTTCCATCAGGTTCCAGGAGAGGAGGATACAGTCTCTGCACGACGTGTAGTCTATCATAGTCAGAGTGGCGCAACGTCGACATGGTGGCACCTTTTTGAGGCTAGCATGGGATCTGGGCATCACAGGATTTCATGGTTCAGCTACCCTTACCGGTGATCTAGTTCCTACAGGGGAAGATCATTTAGATTTTCCATTGGATTTTAGTGGTTTTCTATTGGCATGGGGGACTTCACCAGCATGGAGGGATGACCAGCAGGAGGAGATCAGGGGGAGATCATGTGGGTGAGAATTCATCTCCACAGGAGTTGGATTGTATCTTCAGGAGCCTACTCTTGAAGTACAAGAGATTGACTACTCAGTAGGGCAGCTTCACGATGAGTTTCTCGGGATTTTTTATTATCATGATGCTCTACTCATGGATAGTATGTAGAGGGATTCTTGGACTTATACCTGGTTGGACAATGGGTGGAGCAAGGGGTGTTTCACATTGATAAGGATGGCTTGGGATGTTGGTATCGAGAGACTCCTTTATGATAGGACAGTGCATAAGATAGGGATGACTTAGTGGCACATTTGGGACCCTGGTATTGTTTGGAGTGATCGTATGGGCCAACAAATAGTGGGGGGCGCTTGTTCGGGGATTGCTTGAGGACAAGCAATTTTTGGCGGGGAGGACTCTCATGTCTCCAATTTGTGTGAGTGCAAAATTCGCTATGGAGTTTTGCCAATTTTGGAGATATTAAATAAAAAGGAGAAAATTATTATTATTTTATTCAAATGGTGGTAAAAAGTGGAAAATAGCCCCCACCAATAGAATAATAAGGGAAAAGGGAGGATTTATAAGCTAGGGGGAGGCTCCATGAATAATTATAAAAGGAGGAGGAACTCAATTGCAAATCATTCTATCATATCATGTCTATTTGACATCTAAACTTGAGTTCTCTTGAGCTATTCAACCAAGACAACTAGTGTTTCTTAGCACAAGGGTTTTTTAGGCGGAAATTCCACCTCTAACTTTGGAGAGCTTTGAGTGTCTCCCTAGTGAAGCTTTGGGGGAGTCTATTTTAGGACTTCCATTTGAGTTTATTGTAAAAACTTCACACAAAAATTTGGTATTTCTGGGCACAGAAGACAAACCTCGGAGGTTATTTGGAGCAACATCTTTCTATTACATGTTTTGGGTATTTACAGGAGATTTTCGACTGGTTAGAGGAGGTGTTTGGTACCATTTTTCAGAGTTGTTCTTGTATATCTTCGTTGGGCCATATTTTCTCTTATAGAGATTACGCAACGGTTGGAGAACATAGTTTTTGTTGGTGTTTGGTGTTGGTATTTTCCAAGAGTTTTTAATTGAGAGTGATTGCTATTTTCCAGTGGATATTGTGCATAATCATCTCTCAACGATTCATCAGAGAGTTTTATCATTTCTCAGTGGTTCCTCTTTGGTTGGGCACAAAACTATGTAGCTGGAAATTCGCTCTACTTTGGGCATTTCGAGTTAGCTAGAATTAGCCCAAACGATTTATGGGTTTTGTGGGTTTGGGTGTGAGGAGCCAATAGCTAATTTTATAGAATTTTTTGGGCAGTGTCTGGGCTAGAATCATGCATTCATATTGTAGGGCGTATTGTTGATTAGTTGCGCAGTTTGCATCACATTGTGGGTTCGATTTTGGCTCGGAGTTAAGAAAAACCATTTCTAGGTTTTTATGGGTTTCATGTGAGGAGATCTGGGTTAAATTTTCATAATTTTCTGAGTAGTTTCGAGGGTAAAAATTCCAATTCTTCTCCAAAGTTAGCAGTAGTGTTAATTTTAGGTATGTTCTATGCTTAGAGCAATTTATTTCAATTTTCATAGTTAGCTCCATATCTTTTCTAGATTAGCAATCACATCAGCATTAAAGTAAATTGCAGATAGAACATAAACATAAATCGCAGAAGACAAGCCAAAGACAGAGGGACACAAGATGTTGGCGCTAGCCAGGGACAAAACCCCAATGTGGGGAAAACCTTGATCAATTCTCTTATTATGTTCTTCCATAGTTCAGCAGAGAGAGAGAGAGAGAGAGAGAGAGAGAGAGAGTACGTTTACAATAGAAGTCAACACTTTGACTTATCTAGATAAGAGCATAGATCATCTCTACGAAGATGATACATGAGATTAGTTGAAGACATGTTGCTTCAACTAATTCTCCAAGGTGACTCCTTCACTTATCATTGTGTTGCATTTCATTATTATATTGCACCTCACCGCGCTACACCATGTTGCACCCATCATCACTATGCTGCATCTCATCACGCTTCATTATTCATGATTGTACCCATCACTGTACTGCATTATGTGCCATTGCTACACCATGTTGCCATCCTGACCTATGTGTTGGTTGCACCTTCCTTGCTTGTTGTCCCTAGCATGCTTGTTGTGCTTAGCATGCTTGTTGTTGCATGCTAGTTGTCCCTTGCATGCTAGCTATAACATTGCATGCGTGGTGTATTTGCTACTAAGTACCATACAACTGTCCCAATGTTAGTTAGCTACCCCTTGAATGCAGCTCTGCTTCAGCGACAGATCGTCTGACTGTTTTGGCAGTTCCCAACAGTGCTGGCAGTTCCGGCAGTTCCCAGCAATCCCGACAATTTTGGATTTTCCAGCAGTTTCAGCTTTTCCGGCAGTTCTGACAATTCTGGTATTTTCCGGTTTTTTCAGCTTTTCCGTCAGTTCTGGCTTTTTCGGCTTTTCTGGCATTTCCTGCTTTGCTGGCTTTTCCGGCGATTCCGGCTTTTCTGTTAGTTCCGGCAATTCCAGCTTTTCCGGCTTTCCAGCTTTTCTGGCAGTTCCGCTAGTTTCGACTTTTCCGACTTTTCTGGAAGTTCCAGCTTTTCCGACTTTTCCATCTTTTCCAGCAGTTTTGGATTTTCTAGCAGTTCCAGCTTTTCCGGTTTTTCTGGCTTTTTTGAAAATTCCTGCTTTTCTGGCTTTTCTGGCAGTTCCAACATTTCTGGCTTTTCTGGCTTTTTTGGCAGTTCTGACATTTCCGGCAGTTCCAGCTTTTCTGGTTTTTCCGACAGTTCTTGCTTTTCCGGTAGTTCCAGCTTTCTGCCTTTTGGATTAGGGCAACATTATTCCTTAGGATCTCTCCTCCTACTAAAACCCAAAGACAAGTAGAGAGAGGAAGAGATCCCAAGTGTGTTGAAATGACTTGAAGGCCACCTCTATTTATACTGAAACGTTGAGCACATGTGGGGTTTATTTGGTTGCTGGCTGACCTTGACAAATTGTCTTATAACGCAAATAAATTCATAACTCCATGAATACTTATCAGAATCGGATGATCTTTAGATAAATCCTACACCTCTCAATGAGAGGGATCCAAGAAAAATATTAGTTGCCATAAGTAAGATGACCCACATGGAGTTTGGCCCTAGTTGCCAATTTTAACACTCCCTCTTAACTAGGGAGAACTCCATCGGTTGATCCATATTTCCGACTTTACTATCTCTGCCATCAGTGCCCTGCACTACTCTGCTCTGCTTTGATCTGCTGAGCTTTTCTCTAATCTGTTGAGCTCTGCTTTGCTCTGCTCCGCTGAACTATGAAGAAGAAGAATTGATTGAGAATGTCTCATACCATTCTCTACTGACCCGAAGTCAGTTTCTTTTGAAGATTCCCGATCATGAATCTCAAACTCCTCAGGTTGTTCCAAACCTATGGACCTGCTGCATGAGAGGAATGGTCCCCTTATAAGATTTTCCTTTGGTACATCTCAGACATGTACCTTCATGCTCTACTTGAATTCAAACATCCTTATTACCATTTGACTCACATCAGGTAGGGCCCCATAGGTAGACCTCCGGTGTTATAGATGCGATATGTCCATTGACATGATCCCCAATTGACCATCCTGCAACTTGATACAAATTGCCAACCCTAAACCCATGAGAAAAAGCATTTTTGAAAATTATATTTTTTAACACGTACCTGTCCATCGATGAATGCCACCATGAAACCTTTGACTTCCATTTCCAAGATGGACAAGAGGTTTCTTGTGATTAGGTACATAAAAGAGATTCTGTAAATGAATCGAGTTACCCTTATTCAATTGAGAGTTAAAATTCCCTACACCCTTTCCGGGACAGGTGGCATCAGCTCCAAGTATAATTCCACATATGTTTCCATCTCTACCAATTTAGAGAGTGCACCCATCTATCCAATGAAGTGCCTTGAAGCATTACAATCTATAAGCTATATTCCTAAAGAATTTGAAGGAGAGGGCCAATACAAGATAGCGCTTCTTTATCTTATCAGAAACAACATTTGAGTCTTCATACCTGGGGTGGTTCCTTGCTTTCTATGAAGAGTCGACCATTTCCTTAATGACCTGCATTACCTGTCATTCCCTTGATCATTGAAGATGTCCCTAGAATGATTGTTATTATCAAGTGATGTGACCCTACTATTCAGACACTCCTTCGCATAATGGCCGAACTAGTTATCTGCCTTTCCTTCCACCCTGAGATCCGGTCTTCCAATGAAGTGATCTTTAGGTAGGCCATATTCCACTGCGCAATTCTAATAATATTCTGTGCTTCGACTTTACCCTTGGTGAATTTGAAGAGGGATGAGGAATCCCCTAATCCTTTTGTCCTTTCCCAACTGTCTTCGGTGATTGCTCTTTCACTCTTGCTTGGGCATTGTCTTCACCTCAGCTCTGATACCATGTTAATTTTAGGTATGTTCTATGCTTAGAGCAATTTATTTCAATTTTCACAGTTAGATCCATATCTTTTCCAGATTAGCAATCACATCAGCATTAAAGTAAACTGCAAATAGAACATAAACATAAATCGCAGAAGACAAGCCAAGACAAGAGGACACAAGATGTGGTGCTAGCTAGGGACAAACACCAATGTGGGGAAACCCTTGATCAATTCTTCTTATATGTTCTTCAATAGTAGAGAGAGATAGTACGTTTACAATAGAAGTCAACACTTTGACTTATCTAGATAAGAGCATAGATCATCTCTAAGAAGATGATACATGAGATCAATTGAAGACATGCTACTTCAACTAATTCTCCAAGGTGACTCCTTCATCTATCGTTGTGCTGCATTTCGTCATCATGTTGCACCTCACTGCGCCGCACCATGTTGCACCCATCATCACTATGCTGCATCTCATCACACTTCATTAATCATGACTGTACCCAACACTACACTGCATTATGTGCCATTGCTGCACCATGTTGTCATCCTGACCTATGTGTTGGTTGCACCTTGCTTGCTTGTTGTCCCTTGCTTGCTTGTTGTCCCTATCATGCTTGTTGTTGCATGCTAGTTGTCCCTTGCATGCTAGCTGTAACATTGCATGCTTGGTGTATTTGTTGTTAAGTACCATTCAGCTGTCCCAATGTTAGTTAGTTTCCCCTTGCATGCTTCTCTCCTTCGGAGATAGATGCTTTGGCTGTTTCGGCAGTTCCCGGCAATTCTGGCAATTCCAGCTACTCCTGGAAGTTCCGACAATCCCGACAGTTTCAGCTTTTCCAACATTTCGCCAGTTCTGGCATTTCCGACTTTTCTGACTTTGACGACTTTT
Organism: Pinus taeda; assembly: GCA_000404065.3. Lineage (NCBI taxonomy): Eukaryota > Viridiplantae > Streptophyta > Pinopsida > Pinales > Pinaceae > Pinus > Pinus taeda. The sequence goes on along the minus strand of APFE031260157.1, from coordinate 1,298 downwards.
CTGGAAGTTCCGGCTTTTCTGGCATTTTTGGATTTTCTGGCAGTTTCGGCTTTTCTGTCAATTCCGGCATTTCCGGCATTTCCGACAGTTCTAGCAGTTTCGGCTTTTCCGACAGTTCCGACTTTTCCGATAGTTCTAGCTTTTCCGAATTTTCTGGCAGTTTCGGCTTTTCCAATAGTTCTGGCTTTTCCAGTTTTCCCGACAGTTCCGTCAGTCTAGCAGTTCCGGCTTTCTGCCTTCTGGATTAGGGCAATGTTATTCCTTGGGATCTCTCCTCCTACTAAAACCCAAAGACAAGTAGAGAGAGGAAGAGATCCCAAGTGTGTTGAAATGACTTGAAAGCCACCTCTATTTATACTAAAATGTTGAGCACATGTGGGGTTAATTTGGTTGTTGGCCGACCTTGACGAATTGCCTTATAATGCAAATAAATTCATAACTCCATGAATACTTATCGAAATCGAATGATCTTTAGATAAATCCTACACCTCTCGATGAGAGGGATCCAAGAAAAATATTAGCTGCCATAAATAAGATGACCCACATGGAGTTTGGCCCTAGTTGCCAATTTTAACACTCCCTCTCAACTAGGGAGAACTCCATCCGTTACTCCATATTTCCAACTGTACTATCTCTGCCATCAGTGCCCTACACTGCTATGATCTGCTGAGCTTTGATTTGCTCTACTCTGCTGAACCATGAAGAATAAGAATTGATCGAGAATGTCTCATACCATTCTCTACTGACCCGAAGTCAGTTTCATTTGAAGAGAATGTGTTACATCACTCTTACTGACCCGAAGTCAGTTTCATTTGATGAGAGTGTGTCACATCACGCTCACTGACCCGAAGTCAGTTTTATTGATCCCAGATCAATATCACAAGAGTGTCTCAAACCACTCACATTGATCCCAGATCAATGTCACAAGAGAGTGTCTCAAACAACTCATACTGATCCCAGATCAGTTTCATTGCTCCCAGATCATCCAACTTGCTTACATAAATCAAATTTCTGTCTAATGCAAGAAAATGCAAAACCCCCGGAAGTGTTCTAACCTTTCCACCTTGCAACTTCAACTTTACTTTTCCGTGACCAATGATTCTAGCCTTCCTGTCATCCCCCGAAAAGACATCACCACCATCATACTTCTCATATTCGCAGAACCACTTTCTATGGGGAGTGAAGTGAAAGGATGCACCGGAGTCAATCAACCATGCCTCATGATCTACATGTGTACTTGAAGAAGCCAAGTACACATCCTCACCTTCATCTGAGGTGGTTTTCGCCTCTGCAGAAGG
>APFE031260148.1:1192-13272 GCA_000404065.3 Pinus taeda | reverse complement strand
AAAACAGGGGAGGAACAAGAGGCAGAAGAGAAACTTGAAAATCCCACTATAATACCTAAAGCAGAAAAGAAGACCACCCCAAAGACAGAGAAGAGGAAAAGAACAGAAAGTAAGAATAAAAATCCTAAGAAAGGCCAAAAGAGGACTGCCACAAGCAAGGCAGGAACCCAACAAGAAATAGAAAAGCCATTGCTAGAAATAACAGAAACAAAAGCAGAAATAGTAGGCATAGAAAAGACAACAAAAGATGAAGGGGAAAAACAGCAAGAAGAAACATCCCCTGAGACATTGGCAAAATAAGTAGCAGTTGTGATGGCTGCATTAAGCACTCCAACAAAACAAAACGAAAAAGAAAAAGAGAAACATCGATGTATTTTAAAGCCAAAAGGAGCACCAGGATAAAGGTGGGCAAGCCCCAGCCTCCACCAAAGGAACCTATAATAATCAAGGATGCACCTATTGAGAGAAAGAAGGAATCCCCCTCCAAAATACCTATCACTTATGAGAGAGGAAGTCCCAAAACTTCCAGCTGCAAGGAGAGAATCAGATTGATGGACAACAAATTAGTTCTATAGGAAGCTAGGACCTCTCTACAGGAAACACTGACCAAGCTAAAGGAGATTGAAAAATTGGAAGAGGAGGCAGCTGTTAGGTTCATATACCAATAGGTGTCATTTTTCATGATTGACATTGATAAGGCCTAATAAGTTCAAACCTTTGGCTGGTTGCAGAGATGTTCCATATTCTCAAGAAAGCAAAAAATTAAAAAATGAAAAGAGGGTGTGCCCTAAAAGAAAAATCAAAGGGCAAGAAAAACAAGATGGTCAAAGGAAAAAATGAAAGAAATGAACCCCAAAGAAAATACCATGGAAAGTGTGCAAGTGTAAAAAGCCACTACTATTCTATTTCTGCAAAGAGCTTATGGAGTATAACTTTTTATTCATGTCACAGACGATGAATGGCCAAACAGCATAATCTTGGCCAAATTCATGTTTAAAATTCCTTGTCTTAGAGATAGAGAATGAAACCTATCCAAACTATTCAATCTTGGTAGGTAATTAGCTAGGTAGAGAAGTAAAGGGTCTCAACAACTAAATCTGAGCCCTTGGAAGAAATAAGGACAAAATTAGATAGGAGGGTAGCTAGAAGAAAAGAAGAGAGTAAGGGTTTTCTAGTTCAAATGCACCCAAGGAAAAAGGAAGAAAAAATGTTAGATATAATACGCTGGGTAGGCAGTTTTGATGTTTCAGAAGCAGGTTTATCAACAATTTGGTCTTTAAAAGACGATTCATCTCATGGATATCATAAGTGTCATGGCAATTGTGTGGTCACAAAACAGATGAAGCATGGCTAACTTTCCTCCACATTTCTCCCTGAAACATTCAATAACCTCCCCACAAGAACATTGAGATCTCCTCAGTGCTCCTAGTTTACTTCATTTCATGAAAAAGACTAAGTGAAAATTTGTTTTTACTTAGGAAAAGGATGCCACATTTCTTGTGTAAAAATTTTATTGTTCCCTAAGCCTAACTATCTTTAACATCAGACTTAATGCTAGTTCCTACATCATCTTCATATTAACCTCTAAATTTATTATATAAACCCTTATATTTTCTCCCCATACCCGTATTATATAAAATATATTAAAAGCTCCAAAAAAGAGTGTAAATATCCCAACCCCCAGTTAACTATAGCCATATATTATTGTTTTATCGGGAGTTAACAGGATTTGTTTTAATATCCGTTTAAACAAATAATCAAGCCCGTGACCCAAACAATAAAATGACCCCAAAACCTTTGAAAAGTGTTTTAAATTCATGGCGGGTCCCTGCGCCCTAATCCTCCGCCCGCTCCTTTCAGCATCAACCGTTGGATTTGGAATTTCCCATCCAACGGCCCACGGCAATATCGGAACCCCTCCGATGGTCGATGATTAGTGCCCGATGAAAGGCATTATTCCCGTCGTACCATGGGACATGTGGCACCCGCCCGGTATCATCGCGACCCCTTTGGCCAAAACAGCTTTTGTCTAAAAGCAGTGTGGGAAATACCATTTACTGCCCCACGCTCCCCCTTGCTGACGTCATCACCCACGTCATTGCCCATGTCCTCTGCCACCTCTCCCCCATGTCATCTTCCACGCCATTCACCACGTCATCTTCCATACCCCGCTACACGATAAATATTACGTCATGTTGACGTCACCCGAGAAAAGCGCCAAAAGCCCGCGAAGCCGAAATTTTGTTAAAAATCCGTGAAAGTGTCGTTTTCGTCCATTTCCATTCGTTGTTTTATGGAACCTGTGCATGCAAATTATGATGAACTTGCCACCAGAACTCCAGTCCGTCACCCCGGCCACCATAATCTAGCATCCTGCTCTGTAAATCAGCGTCCAACCTGCCAATTACTCTCGTGTGCGTCGCAAAAACACAGGTATTTACTCAATTACCTCCAAACTGTGTGTATTTCCAATTTTTTCTCTGAATTACATCCGTAGAACCAAAAATCGAACAAATTCAGTCTATAGCTCTTGAAAAATACATCCCAATCACCCCTTTTTTGTCCATTTTTCGCAAAAAACTCGACTTCTGCAGCCAAAAACATAGTGAGCAAACATGGAAGCCCCTGCGCCCGTGGCCCTCAATATTGCACCCCTCAATGCACCACACAAAGAACTAGAATGGATACCTTTAGCTGACAGGGATTTCCAGATTAATGACTTAATTGGCCAAAAGCCTCACCTCCAAGATTTTTGTGAAATTAGGAATAGCTACTGCAGTAATGTCGATGTGTATGGAATTTGGGAGTCCAACATGCCCATGTACTACCTCCCTTCAGTGAATGTATTCCCTGACCTCATCCACCAATGTCATGCCAATTATGAGCCCACCCAAAGAGCAGTTATGGCCCCTTCTGGAATTGTCCTCTTTCAAATCACCCCTGAATCCATCAATGAGATGCTGTACTTCAAGCCAACTCAACCTCTGACTCCTCTTTCCATGGGATTTTTTCTTGACCAAGGAGCCAAATTGCCCAGTTTAGAGATAACCAGATTAACTCAATTGTTCACGAGACCAGATTACCAGCACCGAGGCCCACCTCCTTATCTAGATATTTCGTTCATTGAAGCAGGAAAATTCATTATAGACATGATATCCTACATCTTGGGATTCAAAATCAGTGAGTATGTTGATGAGACTACCTTAGTTTTGTTGTCCATTTTTACTCCAGGACAGCCCCCTATTGTCAGGTATGATTATGCCAGCTTCATAGCTGATAGGATCCATGAACAATTCATGTGCTTGGATAGAGAAAGAGTGTTTAAATACACATCGTACATATATCATTTTTTGTTGTACAATCAGCCAGATAGTTTTCAAACTCCCCTCAGAAAATTGGATTGCGAAGGAGAGCGAAGGTCTATAATCTTCTGGACCTCAGTCTTCCACCATGTTAGTGACTCCCCTTATACCTACTGTGAATTCATTGACCTATTCATACATCCAACCTCTTCTTTATTGATGACAACTCCTCCTACCAGACTCTCTGGTGAAATGCAGAAAATTTTACAGCTCTCCAAGAACTACAGTATAAGTGATTGGTACTTCTACCAGAATCACATTGAAATCAGAATTTATGGCTGTGAACTGTGCCCCTACAATCTACCTAAATTTGTGCCTATGAGACTGTTGCACTAGATTATTTCAGGCGGTTTATCCATGCAGACATAACCCACTTCTGCAAGGCTAAGAAAAAGGCACAAATCAAAATAACAAATCAATTGGGCCCCTTTGTCTTCAATAAAAGGGAAGCCTGGGAAGAGGCTGATAAAATTTTAGGGGAGCAACTTAAGCTGAAACAAAGTTTTTATTGGGCACCATATGACCCCGGCCATTTTATAAGTTATAGGAAAGTCAAAAACAACCTGTCGCCATATGTTCATCACAAGATCCCTGAGATTCAACAGTATGCTAATCAACAAAAATGGATAGAAGGCACATTAGTTGAAGAAATTACTAAGGAAGAGAAATTGGAAAAAGTCATGAAAGAGCTTAAAAAAATGCTTGACTTGGACTCCTTTGGACATGTATCTTTCAAGCTGCCTCAGCACACACGAGGTGATACATCCTTTGCCGAGACTTCTCAGCAGTCCACACAAAAAGCCAACACAGGGTCAACGAAGGGCAAGGAGGTAATAGATCCAGAGCAGGAAACAATGACAAACCAGCCAGCTATATCAAACGAACAAGGCCAAGGGCAAGGTCCTTGAACATAGACAAAGGCACCTGAAATCCATGCACTACAAACTCCTCTAAATGAAGAAAGAGGCAAGAAAAGGGACAAGCAAGAAGACACACCTATCAGTGGACCAGCAGAACAACCGGGGGAAAAGAGGCAAAGGTTAAATCCTTACTCTGAAGAGGAGCTCTTGGATGAAATAACAGGCAGCCTAAGGGGTGAAGGAATGAATGAACAACAAACTTCTCCAATGACGGGCACATCCGCTAGCTCATACCAGCAAGAGCTAGAGAGGCAGCAAAGTGTGGAATTTTCATCCACCAAGCAACAAAGCAAGCAAGGCTCTGATATTAAGAGAAAATTCACTGAAATAAAGGCAAAGAATGAACCAATAAGAATTCCACTTTATAATCAATTGCTGAGAATGGCTCCCACTAATCAACAATGTTTAATGTCAACATATGACATTCAAGAAGGAAAAATGACACTTAGTCACTTTAAGCCTAAAATGCAGCAACCACAATCAGCTGTTGATTATATCAGGACCAATATGGAAGTTCTATCCAAAGACATACATCCAATGGACCGGATTGAAGTACATAAGCAAACCAGAGAAATGGTGTACTCCACCTTGGCAGACAAGGCATTATTAGCGCACAAATTGCAGAATTCATTACACAACACCTCTGCCCAGTTAGATTTGGAAAAGGCTTCTTCATTAGCCAAGGATAACAGGATTAAATCCTTGGAAGAAATTATCATTGAGCTGGGACATGATCCCAAGGATGCCAAGGGCATAAAGGCATTAATTAAAAAGAAGGAAGAAGACATTGCAGCCCTCAAGAAGTAATTAAAACAACCTATTACTATGCATCCACAAACCATAGAGGTGGTGCAGCAAAAAAAAGAGGAGGACATGATGGATTCGCTGATAAAGATGAATCAAAGATTAACTGAGACAGAGCATGCATTGGAGAAAGCTTTACAAGAAAAGAAGGGAGAGTCGACCTCCCAACCACCTGAAATACCTCCAACAAGCACAACTGCCCCTCCTACAGTTACAACAACACAACCTCCCACTCTCCCAGCATCTGTTCCAGAAATCACCACAGGTACTTCAGCAACAACAACAACAGCAGCACCAGGTACCAGCATGAGCATAGAACAACTAATGAAGTCAATGGAAGAGCTAAAACTACAGGTGTCAGAGTTGAAAGGAGTCAAAGAGAAATTGGCAAAATTAGAAGTGAGTTATGACAAGTCAAAAATGACTATGGCAGAAAGACCAAGAGAGGTAAAGGCATTGAAAAACAAGGTAACATCCTTAGAAAATTATCTTTCTCTTCACAAACCTCTAGTAGAAATCAAGAAAATATTGTGGATTAATATTAGGCAATCCATCACTGATGAATGGAGATCAATACAAACAATCCATGAACAAATTGACTTGATAGTACGCGCCCAAGTAGAGATTCAAAAATCCAGGACATTATTGGGACACATGCCCGAATAGGGAAACAGGCTGGTACATTTTTTAAATACCCACACTAGTGAAGAACTAGCAGCACTGGATATCAGGGATAGGACAGGCACCATTTTGACAGTTAAAAAAGTGATGACCATGAGGAATTTCATACAAAATATGGAGAGAAAGTGCCAAGAGATGCAAATAGAAATAGATACTTTTACAGAGAAGTTTACAATTTTGCAGGAAAAGGGTCTTCCAAGTTTATTAACCAATGAGCATAAAATGATGACACATGCAGACTATGCTCACAAGGTGAATACATATGTTGCAAATCAAATCATAGCCTCATTAAGCACTTCAGAAGAAAGAGCACTCCCATCAGGACAGAGCCTGTATGATAGTTTGGAAAATCTGTTTTATATTGAACATGAAATAAATCATCTTTTTACAGTCCAACCCAACTCCTTCAGGTATACCGAAGCTAACGAAACATTAAGGAAACTGCAAAGACACCAATTTCCAGGGGATCAATGGTGGAAAAGCATGTTGTAGATTCTATAAATATGTCTTTCATTTCTTTTGTCATCTTTATCTTGGAAAAATTCAATTCCCATATCACCCACCATGAAGTGGAAAACAAGGAAGGACGAGAATCAAGCTGGAGCAACAGTGTGTTAAATACGGTCTAGATACAGCTGAAAGGGTCGGGACAGCAGCACGAGGATATCAATAAAAGACAGCTACCAGCCGACTCACTGAGCTTAAAAGTCAACATATATGATCAACTAAAGCAGCCAGCACAACAACAATTACTTCTTCATTTATTCCTCTCTGCTTTCAAGATCATTTATTTCTCTTTTTAAGTTCGCAGAATGAGTTATTGTTATATATTATCTCATTTAGATATTTTGTAACACTTTTTATATAAATACCTCCCAGGCAAACTATTCGGGGTTGGTTGGTGATAATTTCTTAAGACTGCGCTGTAAATATGAAGATTTGTTGAAATACAAAAGGCTCTTGGATTTCATTGTTGGTGCACTCTCTGAATGTGGAATTGATGCTCAGGGCTCTACTATAGAATTCTTGAATCATGTTGTGGATCAATAATTTTTTCTCACCTATGTTTTACAATTTCTGTGTTTATATACATCATAGATGTTTCATGATCTTAGTAATAGAGAAAAAGAGTAGCCTAGAATTTGTTTGTTTACACTCTGTGTTCAATTTCTATTATTACTAATGTTTTATTCAGAATTAGCATAAACAAGAATTCCTAATTGCTCCTGTTTCCCTGGTTCTTACATATTGATTTTAATTCTAAGAAATTCTTAATTTCTTCTTGGTCATAATCATTCACTTCCCTTTTGTCTGCATGTTGAAGGATTCTTAACTGCCCTCCACCCACAGACTCCATCCCATCTGATTTAGCTGATGAATTCTTCCATTACTGATTACCCTGCTTAGTAGTACCTCCTTCTGTCAAAGAGACCATATCCAGTAGTTCAACCTCCTAGACTCCATTAGCCCAATGGACTAAGCTCTCAAATTTACAGCCCTGTTCTACAGAACATCACCATCCAAAACTCAAAACCAAACCCTTGTACTTCATAACTAGCCTAATATACCTTAAACAAAGCTAAACTCTAAAGAGAGAGCCCTCTCTTGATGCAGATTGGCTAGAATCTGTGTCTAAAATATTGGTCTGTGGTTATCTCAGTCGTATTTCCTCAAAATTTTCCTGGGGAACAACCTGAGTGCTAACATCGTTGGTGACTCCGCTGGGGATCTGAATGATTGTTTGTTACCGTTGTCTATTCCATAAAGCTACAAATGGAGCCTGAAGTTGGCCAGGTAGCCTTTGAAACTATTTTTGTGATGCAATTACAGGAGTAAATAAAATCTTCTTCAGTCTATCTCCATCCTAGTTTTTAGGCTTTGAACAGCTGTCTGAAAGACTTGATCAGTTTCCTTTTTGCAATAGATCTTTAGGAAAACTCAAGATTCTCATTAAAAGTTTCTAGAAACATATTGTTAAAAGTTGTATTCTTCAAATATACCAAGGAAAAACCAAAACATAGTCAGAAGCTGACTCCAAGGAAGAAGACCCGTTATACCAAATCAAATCTGGATCCAAATCCTCCACTTATCTTTGAAAATCCTAATTTGATCCCTAAGAACCTTAGAAACCGAGATAATCAAGAAAATTCTGCTGATCTAAACCTTAATACACCTCAGCAGAACCCTATCCAAACTGCGCTTACTGCTGGAAAATCACAGGTCCTATAATCCATTACTGTTGCTTCACCTAGTTTACCATCAGCACTCCAAACCATCTTTTCCACTCCCTCATCTACACCACCTATTTCAATTGTTGTCACCACTCTTCCAGTTGTTACACGTATCCCTGTAAACATGGAAAACCGATATGCTCCCTTACAGTTACCTGCAAATCCAAGAGCTATGCCTCAAGAAAATCACTTATTTTGATGGTACTGGCACTTACACTGTACAACAACATACAAAGAAAATGACCGACTATTCCGAGAATTATGATATTGATGATGATGATGTCAGAATGAAAACTTTTGTCCAAAGCATAACCGGTGACGTTAGGACTTGGTTTAGGGCTCTCCCTGCAAACACAATTGCTGATCCACAAGCCCTTTACCAGACTTTCTTGAACAGATGGGAGAAGAAGAAGGACCCTTTACACATCCTAACAGAATATGAGAATTTGAAAAGAGGCCCACAAAAAAGTGTCCAAGATTACTGTGCCATATTTAATAATGCTTACAATGCTATTCCTCAAAATCTTAGACCTCCACCAGACTTGGCCTTGATCAAATTCCCTGATGGATTTGATTCTGACATGGCCTACCAGCTTAGGGAAGGATCTCCTCCAAGCTTAGAAGACATGCAGAGTATAGCTGTCAGTGTAGAGGCCAATCTGATTTCTAAACAAAATCGGGCTAGGTCTGAAAGAAGAACAACTTTTAAGGAAGAACCAACTACATTCGAACAAAAACTAGATGCCATCATTAAAGGAATGGACGGACTTGGGGACATAGTAGAAACCATTGAGAGGAAATCATCCTGGGAGGGCCAACCAAGCAACAATGCAAGAAATCCAAATTTTAGAAAAAATCAAAACCCAAATGTTGGAAAAGTTGGCCCTGACCAAAGCATCAGGCCCCCATTTCAAGAAAACTATGCTGAAGCTTCAACTTCTAGTGAGCCCATGGAAGACACTGAAATCAATTTAATGGGTATCAATGCTGGACAACAGATTTTCCTGACACAAGAAGATCAAGAGGCTCATACTCTTGGTCAATTTCAAATTCAATTAGGAGAATCCTTTGATTTTAGGGAAGGATATGACACAACTGTCTATGAAGTTCACAAACAGTATAATTTGAGAAGTAGGAGAATAGATGTCCCTGATGACTCTAAACACAAGGAAACCAAGCAACCTGCTAAAACCAAAGTCAAGGACCCTCATGTACAAGCCCCTTCTAAAGCAATTCTTAACCCAAATAGTCCAACAATGGAAGATATTTCAGAAAAGCAACAACATGATATACATCCTTCAACGTCCACTTCTCTGAAAGAAATTGCAAACGAATCCTTAAAAAACGACATAGAAATAAACGTTGCTCAAAACAACATTCCTATAAAGGAAATAGGCGCAGAAAACCCAACTGAAAAGGAAAACCTTGCTGCCCAAAATGCAAAACTCCAAATGGAGAAACCTTTCAAACTGGAAACCGAAATAGGAAAATTAAAAGTAGCCATTCCACTTTTAGAATTGGTTAAGTGATCCGGATTTAAATAGGAACGCAACAAATTACAGAGATAACCATATACACAAATATGTAGTGGAAATAATACTTCATTTCATTAATGGAAAATACTGAAATATGCTTACAACCAGAAATGGAATTAAACCAGCTAGGGCGATGGCAGCTTATCTCTGAGAAGAGATGTGTGGCTACATGCCTCTGAACTGTCTTACAATGAGGCTCTAAGACCTATTTATTGTTGATAAACAATGGAAAAACCCTTCACATTCCAAAACCTACCCCTAGAAGATGAAACACCAAATTGTGGGCCCCGTTTTTGGGTAAGTTGGTACATCAACTTCCCGGGGTCGCGAATTGGTCGTATTATCTCCGTTTGACACGCATTATAGCCCGTTGGAAAGATCTCTTCGAGGACTACGACAGAAAAGACGATTTTTAGGTAGAAAAATCATTGGCAATAGATTTCCCAAAAAACATCGTTTAGGGCCTCAAAACGGCTCCGGAAGTTTAGGACCCGAAAAACTACTAAAAATAGTAAACTATGCTATAATTAAGGAAACTAAAAGAACTGAAAGAAGCACTAGAGGGGATCCAAGTGGAATTAGCGGGTGGCCACCAATATCCACCTGGATCAGGATACTTGCCAGATGAGTTTAAGAAAGAAAATCCACCTATTTTTGATGGATATGTGAAGAATATGGAAGATGCAGAGGCTTGGATACTTGTGATGAAGAAGTTATTTGACTTACATGAGTACATAGATAATATGAAGGCCATAATAAATATATTCAGCCTAAGAGGTAAAGCATACATCTGGTGGGAAGATGTGAAGTGGGTTAGAGACATCAGGACAAATGACATGACTTGGCACGAGTTCCAAAGGCTTTTCAGGAAGAAATACTTGTTAGAAAGGTACTACGAAAGTAAGGCCAAAGAATTCTATGAGCTGAAGATGGGATCAATGAAAGATGAAGAGTACATGATTAAGGTCCTGGAGCTATTGAGGTATGTATCGTACCTTAAAGATGAGAAGGCTAAAGTTTAGTGATTTGTTAGTGGATTGCCATTAGCATTTAGAGATTAGATTGAGTATGATGAGCCTTGGTCACTTGACGAAGTTATTAGGAAATTGAAGCATTGCTATGAACAGTGAAAGCATAAGAATGAATCTCAGCAAGGATGGAAAGGAAAAGAAAAAAGTAAAGGTAAATGGTAGATGAAAAGAACAACACCTCAAAATGCAGACGAGAAAGAGAATGTCACACCACAAAACATATTCAATACAGCTAGACAGGGACATGGGTTATAGCAACAGCATATAGGTGAGGGTATTGGTCATTTGGAGTGTTGGACAAGCGGTAAGGAGTAAATTAAGAGATATTGTCCACAAAATTAGGGTGGTAGGCCTTCGATATATAGTTCGCAGGAGGCAAAGACTGTTGGGGATGTTGGTAAGATTGTTCCTCATATTTATGCAGCATTGGATAACAAACAGGCACACCATCAGGCATCTATCATTGAGATGGACAATAAGCTTTGTGATCAATTTATTTCTATTTTGATTGGTCATGGATCTAATTATAGTTATGTTAATCTTGACTTGGTGGATAAGTGTGGTTTGAGTAAGGAATTGCATGCAGAATCTTGGTTAGTTCAGTTGGCTATAGGTGCAAATAAGTGAGTTTAGCATTGGGTAAGAACTTGTGCATTTGATTTGAATGGTATGCCTACCAAAACACATTTGAATGTATTACCGTTGGGATCATATGTTATGAAACCAGCTCAAGAAAAGATAGAAAAGATAGATCAACGCCTTAGAATTCAGCCTCTTCGAGGGGGCAACCTCCTTTACATTACATAAATGAACAATTCTTGGATGATACAAATGAAAAGACCTCCTTCTATATATAGGAGTCTAAGGGCTCATAACATAATCAGAGCCGACATAACAATAATAATGTAAGGGCACAATAATACAATAGTGGGCTTCTATGGGGCACAAAAGTAACAATATGGGCACAATAGGGGCACAACAATATTAATAAGGGGTACAACTACAATAGTAATGGGGTAATCACTAGTATTATGGGGACCCACCATGCCCCTCTCCTTCAAAAAAAGTGTTGTCCTCAATGCTTGAGTAGTTATGGATGCTTCTGTATAAAATTCTCATCCTCCCATGTGGAACCTTCAGCAGATAAGTTCTTCCACTTGATAAGATACTCTGAAATTGATCGATTTCGTAGCTGTCGAGTTCTTGTTTCTATGACTGCTTCTGGTTCCAATATAATTTTTCCTTCCTCGTCAAGTTTTCGCAATATTGTTTGAACTGGGAGCTTGTCGCCTATAACCTTCTTTAAACATGAAACATGGAAAACTGGGTGCAATTGAGAAGTTGCAGGAAGGTCCAATCTCTATGCCATAGTACCAATCTTTTTCAACACCTTGTATGGACCATAATACTTTGGTGATAGTTTATTATCCTTTTTAGGTTTCTTGAGGGACATTTGTTTATATGGTTGTAGCCGTAGGAATACCCAATCACCTACATCAAAACTTCTTTCACTGCG
>APFE031260111.1:24638-73740 GCA_000404065.3 Pinus taeda | reverse complement strand
TCTCCTTCTTGCTCCACCTGCAATACAAACCAATCAATAACATGATCAACATCATTTATATACTTATTAAGCAATGAAATATGGAAAACATCATGGAATTTCACTATTGGAAGTAGTGCAAGTCAATATGCCTATGGTCCAATCCTCTCAAGGATCTCAAAAGACCCGCAATACCATGGTGCCAACTTGGCACATGAACCAATCCTCAAAGATATTTTTTTGGGTTTGTTGTGAAAATACACATGCTCCCCAACTTAAAACTCCATGAACACCATGTGCTGATTTGCATAACTCTTCTGTCTATCTTGTGCTACCTTTAGATTCTTCTTTATGTACTGCATTTCCTGCTCCATGTCCGTCAACATGTCGGTCCAATAAGTACCCTGTTCACTAGATCATTCCTGTTGATGGGACTGTTAAAACTCCGTCCATACAATGCCTCGAAAGGATTCATCCTCAATGACTCCAGATAACCATCATTGTATGCAAACTCCACTAATGGAAGATACTCCTCTCATTTCCTTTATTGGTGCATCACGTACATCTGAAACATATCTTCCAAGATCTTGTTGACCCTCTCTGTTTGACAATCTATTTGTGAATAATAAGTTGTACATAAGGCCAACGAATCGAATATAATTGAAATGAATTTTGTTGACACAAGTGACAAACAATATGGCATAAGCAATCTACAACTAAGTATTGGGGATTATACCTTTATCTCACAATTCATCATGAAAACCTTATTCTTTTTTTTTTCGATAGTGACATTGTTTTGGGCTCACACTGCATGGAAACTCTAGGGTCCTTTGTCTGAAATACAGAAAATAAGTTTTTGACATTCTCATACAAAATGAAAAAAATAACACTACAGGATGTTACATTGAAGCCAAATTCAATAACACCAGAAGGCATACAAGATATTTCAAAAGTAATTTTTGAAGAAGGTAAACAAGTATTACAAAATATGCAAAGAGAAGTTGTAAAGATCACCGCTGACAAAAATGAAGAAGTTTCTCCAGTTAAAGACCATAGTGAAAAATTACTGATGCAAATTAAGAAGCTTAATAAGGACAAGAAGTCAATGGAAAACAAAGTACAACAAATTATCGAGAAGGAAGTGTTGAAGAATGTAGGGAAAATAAGTGTGGTGTGATTCTTTGTCACTTGATAACAATTTGTGGAGTTTTTTAACTTTTTATTGTTAGCTTAATCTTCTTCTTCTTCTAATTAATGCATGTGTGTGTACTTCATCAAAATGCTACCAAAACATAAGAACAAGAACACAAGATGTTGGCTCTCTTCCAGGGCCAAAACCTGATCCAGGTGAATATTGGTGGCCACCCACCTATTCCATTTGGAACCCCACCATTGTTTATTTCAGTTTTTCAATTTCCTTAATTGTAGCACAATTTACTATTTTTGGCAGTTTTTTGGGTCCTTAACTTCCGGAGCCATTTTGAGGCCCTAAACGACGTTCTTTTGGAAATATGAAATACAAACAATTTCATTGAAATCATATTTTCATTTGTAGTCCTCGGATAGATCTTTCCAACAAGGTATCATGTGCGTCAAACGAAGATAATATGACCAAGTTACGACCCTGCAAAGTTGGTTGCCCAGCTAACCCCAACGGGGCCCATAAAATCTTGGTGTTACATCTCCTCAAGTTAGGGTTTTGGTTGTTTAGGGTTTTCTCTTATTGTTCGATAATAAAAATTCCCTTGAGCCTCATTGTAATGGAGTTTAGAGGTGTGTAGCTGCCACATTTCTTCTCAGAGATAAGCTACCATCACCCGAGCTAGTCTCATTTCCATTTTGTTTGTAAGCATATTTCATTATTTGATATTAATGAAAGATAATGTTATTTCTGCTGCATCTTGGTATTTATGGTTATATTTGTAATTTTTTGCATTCCTATTTAAATTCGGATCAGTGGTATCAGAGAGGTCTGCTCTTTCTCCGTTTTTCTTTACATGTCCCCAACGAGGTTGAGATATAAGGAGTTGGGGCTCGAACTGGTTGAACCTTTGCAAGACTGGCCTCGGAAATCCCGACGACCTCCCATGGGGGAAGAAAATAAAGACAAGGGAGCAGGAGATCTTATGAAAATATTTCTCAAGGAGGCCCTCAAGAAACAAAGGAACAGGATGATGGATAACTTTGCCCAGATCCTTCAACGGTTGCCCACTAACAGCGCATCTAATTCCAATAGCCACTCTGGAGGATCCACACCTTTTAAGGTACAAGTAAACTTTGACATTCCCATATTTGGGGGCCAAATAAATGTAGTCGGAGTAGATAAATGGTTGAACCTACTAGAAGTATATTTTTCTGTTCATTATTTTCCAGCCAAGAAAATATTACTTTTTCTCTTCTCAAAGCCACCCCCAACGTCAAGGACTAGTGGGAAACCTATTGTGAGCAAAAGGATGAAAGTACGACCTCACTGTTTTGAGTCGCTCCCACTTGGAATTCATTCTGGGATGCCATCAAGGAGCAATACTACCCTGTTGAGCGCTACGAGGACAAATACATAAAGTGGACCACACTGTGGAAGGGAAGGGACCAAGGCGTGTCACAGTTTACTAATGTTTTTCACACTCTTCGCATGAAGTTGGGTATCAAGGAATCTTAGAAACATTTGGTACTCAAGTACCGCGACTACCTACATAGATACATACAGGATGAGGTGGAGTTCCTAGACATCTCCTCGCTCGGCACAACACACTGATACGCCATCAAGATCAAGCAGAAGTTTAAATAGAGGAAGCGAGACTTTGGATCTATGAATCCAAAGTAAGAGAAAGGTGCCCCCAAACTTCATAACAAAGGACAAATCCAAGGCAGGACGACCCAGGACAACCTGCCAAGGCCACAAGCAAAGGACAACACTGCAAAGCCGAAGAAGGACACGGGAAAGTGGTGTGAGTTCCATAAGAGCTCCACCCACAACACAAGTGAGTGTCGGGCCAAGCAGTCACTAGTGGCCGAACTAAATGTTTCAGAATCAGATGCATGTTCTGACTCTGGGTCAGAACGCGACAAGAGGAATGAAAAAGGGAAGCATATTAATGATGGAGAGCCCAACGCCACCATCGCCACCACAAAGATCCAGAAGCAGGAACACAAAGATCCAGAGGAGGAACCCGAAGATCCAGAGGAGGAGGAGAGTCTCTTCCACTCCCAGATGTGGGTGAAGGGTTCCCCACTACAGTTCATTGTCGATAACAGGAGCCAAAAGAACCTCATTACAGTAGAGGTCATGAAGCGGCTGGGCTTACCAACCACAACACACCCACAACTATACACCATCGGTGGCTTCACAAAGGATGGGATCTGCGCATGAGTCAACATTGTCGCCTTCCATACAGCATCAAGACCTTCACGGATGAGGTATTATGTGACGTTGCTCCCCTTGATGTTTGTGATGTATTATTAGGCCAACCATACTTGTGGAAGCGACATGTTGTGTATGAGTAAAGGCCTCGTGTTGTTATTGTTACATTGGGAAATAAGGTGTACAGGATACCGGAGGTAGCACCACCTACTGCCATCTCTCTGGTTACTGCAAAACAATGCAGTAAGCTCATTTGAAAAACCAGAAAATTTGTTTCCTTGATGATGCGCCCTCAAGGAAAGAAGAAGACGGTGGCCACGACTACCATATATGGCCCCTCCGCACAACAACAACAAATGGACAAGGTCGTGGAGGAGTACGAGGACATCTACACCTCCGCCACAGGGGTGCCTCTGCATTCTCAAGTCAGGAACTCCATCGATCTGATGCCAGGTGCGTCATTACCCAATGGACCAATCTATCGGCACTCCATTCTAGAGAACGATGAAATAAAGAGGCTAATTCAAGAGCTGCTATAGAAAGGTCACATTCGGCCGAGTTCATTGCCCTGTGGGAGCCTGATTGTTTTGGTATAGAAGAAGGATGGGACTTAGAGACTCTGTATTGACTATCGGGTGCTGAACAAGATCACTATCCAGAACAAGTACCAAATACAACAGATTTATGACCTTTTGGACCAACTCAAGGGGGGAAATATTTCAGTAAGATCGACTTGAAGTCTGGATATCACCAGGTACCAATCGAACCCTCCGATGTGTGGAATATTGCCTTCAAAGCCAAGGAGGTCCTTTTCGAATGGTTGGTTATGCATTTTGGATTGACGAATGCTCCTACAACCTTCATGAGGCTTATGGATGACATCTTGCGGCCATTCACCAACTCATTTGTAGTGGTATACTTTGATGACATCCCGATCTTCAACCAAAGTTGGGAAAATCACCTGCACCACATCCGATAGGTTCTCCAAACAGTGCGACAACACAAGTTGTGTGCTAATTTGAAGAAATGCACTTTTGGCATGACCCAGGTTCCGTATCTCGGATACATTATTGATGAAGGGGGGGTGCATGTAGATCCAACCAAGATCCAATTCATTCAGGATTGGTCAACCCCAACCACTCTAAAGGAGCTTTGCAGCCTTTTAAGTCTTGCCAATTTCTATCGCAGGTTCGTGTTGGGGTTCTCTCATATCACTTGGCCCTTGAGTCAAGTCACCAAAGGAGGATTGAAAGCAAATTTCTTTTGGTATGAATCTCAACAGAAGGCATTCAGAGAGTTGAAACATCACCTCTGCTTTGCACCCTTGCTCACATTACCAGACTTGCAACAACCATTTGAGAAGGAGACAGATGCCTCTTACTATGTTATTGGGGCAATCCTTACTCAACAAGGGCATCCAATGGCATATCACAGTGAAACACTTTCAGACACAGTCCGAAAGTATCCCACTATGACAAAGAGATATATTCCATTGTGCAGGCCTGCCGACAATGGAAGAATTACATTTTGGGGAAGGAAATGGTCATCCACACAGACCATTGACCCCTTCAATCCATACAGATGCAAGGGAAGTTGCAGAATGGTTGCCATTAGAAGTGGTCCACATACCTGCAATAGTTCCATTTGAATATCAAGTACAATAAGGGCAACACAAATAATGTTTCAGATTGCCTTGTCCGACCACCGATCATGGCATTAATCACCGTGTTCAACTCTTGTGGGCACGAGACTTGTGATTGGCAACTTCTCTACAAAAGCAACCCAGAATTCGGCGACACATACCATATGCTCTTGGAGGGTCAACAAGTTCCAGATTTTCACCTCCAAGATGCTCTCTTATGCCACTTGGGACACCTTTGTGTTCCTTCGAGTGAGCGTGCAAAGATGATTTGGGAAGCACACTATAGTCGGGCCGCTGGGCATTTCAGGGTTGAGAAAACAGTGGCAGTATTGCAAAGGTATTTCTATTGGTCGAATCTTCGACAGGATGTCAGGAAATACATCAAATTTTGCACTGCCAGCGTCATTGCCAAATTGACCATCAAGAAGCAAGGTCTCTATCCTCCGCTGCCTACTCCTAGTTGACCTTGGGAATCCATCTCCATGGATTACATGTCAGGTCTTCTTTCTACTAAGCATGGAAATAACTGTGATTTTGTGGTCGTCAACAGATTCTCGAAGGCGACCATTATGGCGGCCTGCAAGAAGAGTATCACAGTGGAAGCCACTGCTAAACTCTTCTTTGAACGAGTATGGGTACACTTTGGGATCCCACAATCTATCATCTTAGATCGGGATAGTAATTTCCTCAGTACATTTTGGTCTAGTATCTGGTCAATGCTAGACACCAAGTTCACTAAGTCCACAACTTTCCATCCCCAAATTGATGGCCATATAGAGGTCGTCAACAGGATGATCGTACACATTCTGCGCATGTACAACTCAAAGCATCCACGCACATGGGATGAGATCCTCCCTTATATCCAACACAGCTACAATCAGATTCTCCACAGCTCGACTAGCCACAACCCTTTTTAGGTGGACTTGGGATTCTAGCCACTATGTCCCATTGATGTGGCCATACCATTTGCAGTGACTCAAGTAGATTCGACTCATGTCTAGTCCGAAGCTGACAAGGCAAATAACTTCATTGAGCA
Source organism: Pinus taeda (assembly GCA_000404065.3). Lineage (NCBI taxonomy): Eukaryota > Viridiplantae > Streptophyta > Pinopsida > Pinales > Pinaceae > Pinus > Pinus taeda. Next base: position 67,722 of record APFE031260111.1, on the reverse strand, counting down.
CATTCAAAACATCTGCCAACAAGTCCACGACATATTTTACAAAGCCAATGCTAAGTACAAGCAGCGGCATGATCAACATCGGGTGCTACACAACTTTGAACTGGGCGACAAAGTTTGGCTACATTTGCAGAAGGAGCGCCTTGCTGGGCCCCACTGCAAGATTCATCCGCTTCGATATGGGCCATACATCATCAGCAAGGTTGTGGGAGATAATTATTTTGAGCTCAACATTCCCCCATTCCTTGGCCTACACCCAGTGTTCAATGTGGATCACCTTCAGCCATACTTTCCACCATTATTAGACACATCCAACATTGCAGAACAACTCACACCAACAAAGTTAAATCCAGACTGCATGGAACAAGTTGCAACTGATCGAATCATGGACACGCAAGTCAAGAACACTCGCCAACAGAAGATCCAACTATAACGAGTTGTCAAAGCTAGCTAACTCTTGCACCAAGGAAAATGGCTCACTAGGAACCCAGTTCAGTAGAAGTTTCTTCATCTCATGGAGGAACTCAATGCAATGGAGGCCATTGCTTCCTAAGGGGGGAGGAATGATCAAGGTGGATATTGGTGGCCACCCACCTATTCCATGTGGAACCCCACCATTGTTTCTTTTAGTTTTTCAGTTTCTTTAATTGTAGCACATTTTACTATTTTTGGCAGTTTTCTCGGGTCTTGAACTTCCAGAACCGTTATGAGTCCCTAAACGATGTTTTTTTGGCAATATGAAATCCTAGTGATTTCATTGATATCACATTTTCAGTTGTATTCCTCAGGGAGATCTTTCCGACAAGGTATCATGCGCGTCAAACAGAGATAATGTGACCAAGTTACGACCCCCGGAAGTTGGTTGCCCAACTAACCCCAACGGGGCCCATAAACTCTTGGTGTTACATCTCCTCGAGTTAGGGTTTTGGTTGTTTAGGGTTTTCTCTTATTGTTCAATAATAAAAAATCCCTTTAACCTCATTGTAACCGAGTTCAGAAGAATGTAGCTGCCACATCTATTCTCAGAGATAAGCTACCATCGCCCGAGATAATCTCATTTCCATTCTGTTTGTAAGCATATTTCATTATTTGATATTAATGAAAGACAATGTTATTTATGTTGCATCTCTGTATTTATGGTTATATCTACAATTTTTTGCATTCTTGTTTAAATTCGGATTAGTGGTATCAGAGCGGTCTCCTCTTTCTCTGTTTTTATTTGCATGTCCCCAATGAGGTCGGGATATAAGGAGTTAGGGCTCGAACTGGTTGAAACTTTGCAAGACCAGGCTCGAAAATCCCAACAGCCTCCCATGCGAAACAAAAGAAAGGCGAGGGAGTAGGAGATCCTATGAAAATATTGCTCTATGAGGCCCTCGAGAAGCAAAGGAACGCTATGATGGATAACTTTGCCCGGATCCTTCAATGGTTGCCCATCGACAGTGCATCCACATCCAATAGCCACTCTAGAGGCTCCATGCCTTTTAAGGTAGAAGTAAACTTTGACATTCCCATATTTGAGGGCCAAATAGATGCAGATGCAATAGATAAATGGTTGAATCTACTAGAAGGATATTTTTTGTTCATGATTTTTCTAGCCAAGAAAAGATTACTTTTGCTCTTCTTAAAGCCGCCCCCCACGTCAAGGACTGGTGGGAAACCTATTGTGAGTAGAAGGATGAAAGTATGACCTCACTGTTTTCAGCCGCTCCCACTTGGAATTCATTCTGGGACACCATCAAGGAGTAGTACTACCCTTTTGGGAGCTACGAGGATAAATACATAAAGTGGACCATGCTACGATAGGGAAGGGACCAAGATGTGCCAGAGTTTACCAATGTTTTTCATACCCTTCGCATGAAGTTGGGTATCAAGGATTATGAGAAATATTTGGTACTCAAGTATCATAGCTGCCTACATAAATACATCTAGGACGAGATGTATTTCCTAGACATCTCCTCGCTCAGCACAACATATTGATACGCTGTCAAGATCGAACAGAAGTTTAAACAAGAGAAGCAAGACTTTGGATTTGCAAATTTGAAGGAAGGGAAAGGTGCCCCTAAACTACAAAACAAAGGACAAAGTCAAGGCGAGATGACCTAGGACAACCCGCCAAGGCCACAAGCAAAATACAACACTACGAAGCCGAAGAAGGACACGAGAAAGTGGTGTGAGTTCCATAACAGCTCCACCCACAACACAAGTGGGTGTCAAGCCAAGTAGTCACTGGTGGCCGAGCTAAAGTCTTTAGAATCAGATGCATGTTCTGACTCTAATTCAGAACCTGACAAGGGTAATCACAAAGGGAAGCAGATTATTGATGCAGAGCCCAACGCTACCGTTGCCACCACAAAGATCCAGAAGGAGGAACCTGATAATCTAGAGGAGGAGCGTCTCTTCCACTCCTAGATGTGGGTAAAGGGTTCCCCACTACAATTCATTGTCGACAGTGGGAGCCAAAAGAACCTCATTACAGCAGAGGTCGTGAAGCGGCTAGGCTTAGCAACCATAACACACCCACAACCGTACACCATCGGGTGGCTTCACTAAGTATGGGATCTACGCGTGAGCCAACAATGTCGCCTTCCATACAGCATCAAGTCGTTCACGGATGAGGTATTATGTGACGTTGCTCCCCTTGATATTTTTGATGTACTATTAGGCCATTCATACTTGTAGAATCGACATGTTGTGTATGAGTCAAGGCCTCGCGCTGTTATTGTTACATTGGGAAATAAGTTGTACAGGATACCGTAGGTAGCACTGCCTACCACCATCTCTCTTGTTACTGCAAAAACAATGCAGTACGGTCATTTCAAAGACCAGGAAATTTGTTTTCCTGATGATACACCTCAAGGAAAGAAGAATACAGTGACCATGACAGCCAGATAGGGCCCCTCCACATGACAATAACAAATGGACAAGTTCGTGGAGGAGTACGAGGACATCTACACCTCCCCCGCAGGGGTGCCTCTGCATTGTCAAGTCAGGCACTCCATCGATCTGATGCCAGGTGCGTCGTTACCCAATGGACCAATCTATCGGCACTCCGTTCTAGAGAACGATGATATCAAGAGGCTAATTCAGGAGTTGCTGCAAAAAGGTCACATTTGGCCTAGTTCATCACCCTGTGGGAGCCCGATCATGTTGGTAAAGAAGAAGGATGGGACTTGGAGACTCTGTATTAACTGTCGGGCGCTGAACAAGATCATAGTCCGGAATCGGTAACCGATCTCACGGATTGATGACCTTCTGGATGAACTCAAGGGGGGGAAATATTTCAGCAAGATCGACTTGAAGTCTGGATATCACTAGGTACCAATCGAACCCTCCGATGTGTGGAAGACTACCTTCAAAGCCAAGGAGGGCCTTTTCGAATGGTTAGTTATGACTTTCAGGTTAAGGCATGCTCCTACAACCTTTATGAGGCTTATGGATGACATCTTGTGGCCATTCACCAACTCATTGGTAGTGGTATACTTGGATGACATCCTAATCTTTAGCCAGAGTTGGGAAGATCTACTCCACCACATCTGATAGGTTCTCCAAACACTGCGGGAACATAAGTTGTGTGCCAATTTGGAGAAATGCACATTTGGCATGACCCAGGTTTAGTATCTAGGATACATTATTGATGAACGAGGGGTGCATGTGGATCCAACCAAGATCTGAATCATTCGGGATTGGCCAGCCACAACCACTCTAAAAGAGCTCCGCAACTTTCTGGGTCTTGCCAATTTCTACTGCAAGTTTGTGTTGGGGTTCTCTCATAACACTTGGCCCTTGAGTCAAGTCACCAAAGGAGGAGTGAAAGCAAAAAAAAATTGGTCTGAATCTCAACAGAAGGCATTCAGAGAGTTGAAACATCACCTCTGCTCTGCACCAGTGCTCACATTACAAGACTTGCAACAACCATTTGAGATCGAGACAGATGCCTTTGACTATGCTATTCAGGCAGTCCTTACTCAATAGGGGCATCCAATGGCATATCACAGTGAGACACTTTCAAACACAGTTCGGAAGTATCCCTCTTATGACAAAGAGATGTATTCCATTGTGCAGGCCTGCCAAAAACGGAAGCATTACATTTTGGGGAAGGAAACGGTCATCCACGCAAAACACCGAGCCCTGCACATACAAATGCAAGGGAAGTTGCAGAACGATCACCATCATAAGTGGTCCATAAACCTGCAAAATTTCCATTTGAATATCAAGTACAAGAAGGGCAACACAAATAATGTTGCAGACTACCTCAGCTGACCACCGATCATGACGTTAACCACCGTGCTCAACTCTTGTGGGCACGAGACTTCTAATTGGCCACTTCTCTACAAAAGCAACCCAGAATTCGACCACACATACCATATGCTCTTGGAGGGTTAGCAAGTTCTAGATTTTCACCTCCATGATGCTTTGTTATGCCACTTGGGACACCTTTGTGTTCCTTCAAGCGAGCGTGCGAAGATTATTTGGAAAGCACACTACAATTGGGCCACAGGGCATTTCAGAATTGAGAAAATGGTGGCAGTATTGCAGAAGTATTTCTATTGGCTGATTCTTCGATAGGATGTCTAGAAGTACATCAGATCATGCACTGCCTGTGTCATTGCCAAACTAACCATCAAGAAGCAAGGTCTCTATAATCAGCTGCCTACCCCTAGCTGACCTTGGGAATCCATCTCCATGGATTACATGACAGACCTTCCTTCTACTAAGCATGGCAATGCCTGTGCTTTTATGGTCGTTAACAAATTCTCGAAGATGGCCATTATGGCGGCCTGCAAGAAGAGTATCACAACAAAAGCCACTGCTAAACTCTTCTTTGAATGAGTGTGGGTACACTTTGGGATCCCACAGTCTATCATCTCAGATCGGGACAACAGGTTCCTCAGTACATTTTGGTCTAGTCTCTAGCCGATGCTGGACACCAAGCTCACTGAGTCCACAACTTTCCATCCCCAAATTGATGGCTAGATAGAGTTCATCAACAAGATGATTGTACACATTTCGTACAAGTACAACTCAAAGCATCCACACACATGGGATGAGAACCTCCCCTATGTCCATCACATCTACAATCGATCTTTCCACAACTCGACTGGCCACAACCCTTTTCAGGTGGGCTTGGGATTCCAACCACTATCTCCCATTGATGTGGTCATACCATTTGCAGCGACTTAGGCAGATTCGACTCATGTCTAGTCCGAAGCCGACAAGGAAAATAGCTTCATTGAGCACATTCAACACATTCGCCAACAGGTCCATAACATATTGGACAAAGCTAATGCTAAGTAAAAGCAATGGCATGATCAACATCAGGTGCCACACAAATTCAAGGTGGACGACAAAGTTTGGCTACATTTGCAGAAGAAGCACCTTGTTGGGCCCCACCACAAGATTCGCCCGCTTCGATATGGGCCATACACCATCACCAATGCTATGGGAGATAATGCTTTTGAGCTCAACATTCCCCCATTCCTTGGCCTACACCCAGTGTTCAATGTGGATCGCCTTCGACCATACTTTCCACCATTACTGGACACATCCGACATTGCAGAACAACTCACACCAACAGAGTTAAATCTAGACTACATGGAACAAGATTCAATTGATCGGATCATGGACACATAGATCAAGAAAACTCATCAACAGAAGATCTAACTGTATCGAGTTATCAAATCTAGCCAACTCCTGCACCAAGGGAAATGGCTCACTAGGGACCAAGTTCAACAAAAGTTTCCTCATCTCATAGAGGAACTCAATGCAATGGAGACCATTGATTTGTAAGGGGGGATGAATGATCCAGGTGGATATTGGTGGCCACTCGCCTATTCCACGTGGAACCCCACGATTGTTTCTTTCAATTTCCTTAATTGTAGCACAATTTACTATTTTTGGTAGTTTTTTCGGGTCCTAAAATTCCGGAGCCGTTTTGAGGCCGTAAACAATGTTGTTTTTGTTTTTGTTTGTTTGTTTGTTTGTTTGTTTGTTTGTTTTTGTTTTTGTTTTTTTTTGTTTTTGTTTTTGTTTTTGTTTGTTTTTCGTTTTCGTTTTTGTTTTTGTTTTGTTTTTGTTTTTGTTTTTGTTTTTGTTTTGTTGTTTTGTTGTTTTGTTTTGTTTTGTTTTTGTTTTTTTGTTTTTTTTGTTTGTTTTGTTTTTTTTTGTTTTTTTTGTTTGTTTTGTTTTTGTTTTGTTTTTGTTTATTTTGTTTATTTTTGTTTTTTTTGTTTTGTTTTTGTTTTGTTTTTTTGTTTTTTGCAATATGAAATCCAAGCGATTTCTTTGAAATCATATTTTCAGTTGTAGTCCTCAAAGAGATCTTTCCAACGAGGTATCATGCGCGTCAAACAGAGATAATATGACCAAGTTACGGCCCTAGGAAGTTGGTTTCCCAACTAACCCCAACGAGGCCCATAAACTCTTGGTGTTACATCTCCTCGGGTTATGGTTTTCTCTTATTGTTCAATAATAAAAAGACCATTGGGCCTCATTATAACAGAGTTCAGAGGCATGTAGCAACCACATTTGTTCTCAGAGATAAGTTACCATCCCCCAAGCTAGTCTCATTCCCATTCTATTTATAAGCATATTTCATTATTTGATATTAATGAAAGATAGTGTTATTTCTGCTACATCTCTATATTTATGGTTATATCTGTAATTTTTTGCATTCTTGTTTAAATTCAGATCAAAACCTCTCTTCTCTTGAGAGGAAAACCCTTTAGTCAGTTTCTCTTATTGAAGCTTCTTATTGATCAATGCCAAACCCTAGACCCCTGACTGGAATATTCTCCAAGCATAAGTCAAGTCCTTCTAGCACTTTGTTTCTTTGGCACTTCCTCCTTCTGGCACTTCAACCTCCTTCTTCTGGCACTTCTTTATTCTCTCAATTGTTGATAGACCTTGTTGCACTCACTCTATAAGAGACACCTTTTGATAAGTCCCTTTTCTTGTGATGCTCCCTTTCTTCTACTTGACCAAATGAGCTCTTTCTTCAAGGTGTAGGTGCGGACTTGATGTGACTATCTTGCAGCACTAGATTTTCGCACGTGTGGTGATTTCCTTGATATGGTAAGCTATTTTCTTCCTTCGCTTGAGTGTCCTTCTCCTGTGCTTGATTGGGAGACCTTATAGGTCTAGTTTCCTAGCCCAATTAGAGAGATACCAACTGTCGGTTTCTGATGTTATGACCGCATGCAACTCTCCCTGTCCTCACACGTGTGACTGTAGATTTCCCTATAAACAATCCTTTAAGATTCGATGTTCTTCCTTCCCTCAATGGTGCACTAGAGGCTCCCTTTCTCGTCTCTTTTTCACCCTTTACTTGCTCATTCACTGCGTTGATTTCAGAGGTGAGTCAGTGCATTTTGGTGGAGTGGACAACCTCTATATATAGAGGAATGTCCCTCCTTTTAGGCTGACTAGAAGGCCGACTTGAGTATAGTTTGCAGTTTGACTTTTTGTGCTTGCTTTGAATGTCTTCTTTGGTGGTGTAACATGCTTAAAGGAGATTCTTTGATGGTGCCTTTGCATAGGAGGGGACTTGACTATGCGTAGAGGTATTGTCTTGACCCTAATACATGGTGTAACATGCCCTTAAGGCCTTCAACATTTCCTTTTGACTATTTGACCCACATATAGCACTTAACATGTGCTAGACCTATTTCAATGAGCAAGAAACTCATTGACATATATTATAAAAATAATATTTTTTTTCTTGAATAAGTAAAAATATCAAAAGTACATTTATGAAGACCGAACCTAGTTACATTTCCTTCAACACTGCCTCTTAACTAGGGAGGTATTCATACAATATTACAAGGTGTTTGGCTATTATCAATTTTTGAAGAATTCACATAAGAAAAATTGGATTTGCAATCCATCTGTTATAGTATCATATCAATCAGCATTGTCATAGTGCAAGGCCTTCACTAACAACTCCATCTCTTCATGAGATCATGAGCTACAATGCTGGTGAGACCAATGATTTATAAACACCTTCATCATTGTCTCTCAAGGTACATACCCACCCGGGTGTTCTCTGAGTATGACCTTCTAGGACTATTCCTACATTGGGTTCCCAACCCTCAAATAATATCTATCTTCTTGCCTACTCTTGTCTTGGATGCCCTACACATTGTCAAAGAGTATCGGATTCCAAATGATTACCTAATCCTCCCATTCTTTCTTCCCAAGTGAAGAAAAGAATGTTGTGTCTATCTTGTGTTTACATTTCCATTCATGGCCTTCATCTAGACTTACGGATGTTAGTCCTGGTCTAGTGCATGAACCATGAGATGGAAAAACACAACTATCACTCCTTTGCAATAAGGGGTGATCCAAAACTCCCTCTTAATCAGGGACCTGTTAGAGCTCCCTCTTAACTAGGGACTCTTTCATTCATCAATAACTTCTTCTCTATGGGTCCTTCAGCTGCTTGATATCCTTCCTTTCTTTGATGTCATGAAGTCTTTGTTTGAACTTCTTCTAGGGAGGGCACCATCCATTGATCACTTCCCTTCCCAATTTGTCATGTCATTGTTTCCTTCGTGGAAAGTGTCTTTCTTGCCATACATCAAGTTTTCTTGTCATTTGGATAGTCCTTTGTCATCTTTCCATGCTTCAGAACACTCTTCTCATGGATTCTTCATTGTACTTACTTGTTTACACGCTTCAACCTAGTAGCCCATCATGATTTTAGCCAGATATTGCTTCAACATTGCTTTTTCTTTTGTTGGATGGCTTCTTCATCATGGCATCTTTGTAAAGTAGAATTAGTTATCTACATATTTCATATCTCCAAGGCCTTCATAGGTGTTAAGGGTCCTTCCTTCCTTTGTCAGAGTTGTCCTACCTTCTTTCGGGAGATACCTTCAAAGTATCTTGTCAGATAGTGATTCTAGGTGATCTTGTTGTTCTTCACATGCTCGATCTTTTTCTTCATTTGCTTCTTCTTAGATAGATAGGTCAACCATCTTATGCTTCTTGTGAGAGAATTTCTTTATTTCTTGCTTCATGGATTAGTCAGTGTTTCTTCTTGCTTCGTAGTCAGTAATCTTATACTCCTTATGTGAGCATATTCTTTTGTTGACCTTCATTGCATTGTAGTACATGCCTTCGAGCATGTCCTCGGGGATAACTCAATAATATACAAATGATAACATGACTAAAACTTTGATACATACATACCTCATCTTGATTATGCTTTGACCATCTTAGCTCCATTTGGTTGTCCTTGGTGTGGCCCTTCTTGCTTCTTCTTAGCTTGCCTACATATCATCCTTTTCTTGAATCCGATGAATGAGATTCCCAATAAGACATCTGCTTTGGTTCATGAACCTTCTTTTGAAGATCCCATCACAGGATCTTGAAAATCATTACCCTGCAAATGTTTCTTTCCTTTTGATGATGGAGGTCTTCTAAGATTGTTAATCATGATCATTTTTTCTTTCGTCGTGGATGATGTCCTGTAATAGGTATGCTCCTTATACATGAATATCTTGAGCTATATCCATCATGATCCTATATTCTAGAAGATATTTCTAACCATGCATTTTGTTTGATTATAAATGCTCCTTCTACATGAGTATTTAGAACTCTATGTACATCATGCCTTTATATTCTAGAATATGTTTCTAGTCGTGCAATTTTATTCTATTCCTACATGCTCCTATACTAATCAAAACTTTTAAAGTTGACTTTAAGTAAAGAGTTTGAATTAGTCATAGTAGAGATCTGAAGGATCTTCCTTCTTTTGCTTCTTGTCTTCTTTCATTTCTTGAGTCATATGAGCTTCTTCCCTCTTTCTTTAGTTGTTGTTGTCCTTCTTAAGCTTAGGAAGATTTCTTTTGTAGTGTCCATATTCTTGACATCCATAGCATTGGATTTTGGACATGTCTTTGTTGTTTGTTCTTCGTGGACCAAATTTGCCTAATTTTCCTTTTCTCTTGGCCATGGTAGTAAAAGCTTTCTCCTTTGATCCCACAACTTCCTTTGCTTTGAGTATTGTTTCCTCTATTTTGCATAGAGACCAAAATTCACTTAGTGGGGTGGCTTCCTTCTTTGCATATATACTTGATGTGAAGTTGCCCCAATCCTCAGGTAGAGCATTGAGTAATACAATTGTCATTTATCCGTCAGACATGACTTCCTCTATCTCTTGAAGTTGATCCCTTATCTTAGAGATCTTCATGAAGTATGGAGCTATTCCTTCCTTTGATATCTTCATCTTGTACAACTCATTTCAAAGAGATATCACTTCTCCAACTCTACTTACCGAGAGTAGCTCTACTAGTTTATCATAGATTTCTTTTGATGTTTCAAGTTTGGAGACATAAGGAATGAGAGAGTCTTTGATGGATTCTATTAGATTCCTTTGAGCTCCTGTCTCATCCTTATTGTACTTGGATAAGGCTTGAGTTTTCTCCTTAGAAGGGATAGTGATATTCCCTTTGATGTGTTCTAGAAGTTCATTATTCTTGAGAAGTAAATCAATCATCTTCTTCCATGCAAGAAAGTGATTGGTACCTACCAATTTATTGCTTTCCTTGCAAAAATACATTGATGTATATTCAGAAGGGGACATGTACTTACTTGATATATTTTGATATGTAGTGGATTTGGTTTCTCCTTGAAGACTTGATGGATTGCCTTCCTAGGATCTTGGTGTTCTTCAAGTTGCTTTCTCCAAGTGAACTTGCTTGATGATGAGATTTGCTTGATGTAGGTCCTTCTTTGATTTTCTCTTCTTGTACTTGCCTTTAAGTAAGGCTCTTCTTCTTGCCTTGAGTAGATTTGGATTGATGCTTCAACCTTGTAGATGACTTTCCTTGATGAGTGTTCTTGAGTTGCTCTTTCCTTGATGTGTCACCTTAGCTCTGATACCATGTTGAAGAATCTAGGGAAAATAAGTGTAGTGTGATTCTTCATTACTTGATAACAATTTGTGGAGTCTTTTTACTTTTTCTTGATAGCTTAATCTTCTTCTTCTTATTATTAAAGCATGTGTGTGTACTTCATCAAATTGCTACCAAAACATAAGAACAAGAACACAAGATGTTGGCTCTCTGCTAGGGCCAAAACCTCTCTTCTCTTGAGAGGAAAACCCTTTATTAAGTTTCTCTTATTGAAGCTTATTATTGATCAATGCCAAACCCTAGACCCCTGACTTGAATATCCTCCAACCACAAGTCAAGTCCTTCCGGCACTTTGTTTCTTTGACACTTCCTCCTCTAACACTTCGACCTCATTCTTCTGGTACTTCGTTCTTCTCTCAATTATTGATAGAACTTGTTGCACTTGCTGTAGAAGAAACACCTTTTGATAAGTCACTTTTCTTGTGATGATCCCTTTGTTCTACTTGACCACATGAGCTCTTTCTTCAAGCTGTCGGTGCAGACTTGATATGATTGTCTTGCAACCCTAGATTTCTGCACGTGTGGTAACTTCCTTGATATGGTAAGCTCTTTCCTTCCTTTGCTTGATTGGGAGACCTTATAGGTCTAGTTTCCTAGCCCAATTAGAGAGATATGCCAACTGTGGGTTTCTGCTATTACGACTGTTAGACTCCATCTCATGTCACTGTGAGATTGATTCTTCTTCAAAACCCTGTTTTGAAGAAGAAATCGTTAAATGTGTTGTTTTAGATTATGTAATTTATTCTTCAGCTCTTCAAAAGGCAGCAGCGACTTCAAGCTCCTATCCCTGCACAAGCACAATTCAAAACATCATCAGCAATCAGAGGAAAAAAGCTATTTGGAGAAATCTCACTGGAAATCCCAAACTTCATTGTCACAGGTATTGAACTAAATGATTGTGTTAGCGCTGGGAATGCCCTGCGTCTTATTGATCAAAGGAATGTGGTTTGAGGCTAAAGGAAAACCCTGTCAAAGTAGTTGGCAGTCACCTACTCTGATGTTCCACTGAAGGTTTCTAGACCTGTGAGTCAAGTGTTGCCTTCATTGGTTGACCAGGACAATAATCATTTGACAGAGGGAGATAATAACATTTCTGAAGATGCGCATAAATCATATGTTGTTGATGAATTTGAAGTACGGATTTGAGAACCAGCAAAATCAGGCAGTCAGTGGGAGGCAAGGGCCTTAATACCATTGCAAATATCAGAAAATGCCATTTCTGTTCGTATGGTGACACTATTGAACACTTCAACTAAAGAAAATGAAACGTTACTAGCCATTGGGACAGCCTATGTGCAAGGAGAGGATGTTGCTGCAAGAGGTCGAATTATCCTTGCATCCATTAAGCAGGATTCAAATAATTCTGATAACTGGGTAAATTAGGTGTATTAAAAAAGAACTGAAAGGGGCAATTTCGTCTTTAGCATCCCTCCAGGGTCAGCTACTCATAGCGGCTGGGTCAAAAATTATCTTGCACCAATGGAATGGTGAAGAATTGAATGATTTTGCATTTTATGATGCACCTCACTATGATTTTAGCCTGAATATTGTGAAAAAAGTTTATTTTATTTGGTGATGTTCATAAAAGTATATATTTTCTAAATTGGAAAGAGGATGGCGCACAGCTAAGTTTGTTAGCAAAGAATTTTGGTTCACTTAATTGTTATGCTACGGAGTTCCTAATTGATGGAACTACTCTGAGCCTTGTTGTTTCAGATAATCAGAAAAACATCCAGATCTTCTATTATGCACCCAAAAGCATGGAAAGTTGGAAAGGACAGAAGCTTCTTCCAAGGGATGAGTTCCATGTGGGTGCACATGTATCAAAGTTTTTACGCTTACAGATGCTTCCTACATTACTTTCTGATTGAACCAATCGGTATGTTCTTCTATGTTGCACACATGATGGAAGCATTGGCTGTGTTGCTCCTCTTGATGAGCTAACTTTTCGGAGGCTCCAAACATTGCAGCGGCCTTTTCAGTTAAGAATTATAAACAAAGATGCCCCCAGCCTTGCTCAAAACATTTAGGATTTTTAGTGTTTTTAAAGCTGGATTTATTGTTAATGTATATATATTTTTATTTTCTATGGCGTGTTGAAATTGGCAATGGCAATGACAATGAGAGAGACAGGTTACGACTCTGCCAGTGGATTCGAATTATATTGGTCTTCACAGCGATTTGCAGACCCACAAGATTTGTGTGTCTGAAGAAGGGTCGTTGTTCTCCAGGAATCTGTGCTTTAGATTTGACTTGATGGACAGAGGAAATAAATCAAAAAAGCCTGTGCGTGGGTGGCTCTCCTGCCTTTGTTTTGGATCTCCTTTTCAAGTTCCACTAAGCGCTGAATGCTTCTTGATATTGAGGGACAAAAGTATCCGCTGATATCATCAGTGGACGTGAGCGCCCCAGATGCAAATGAAGCAGAACACTTCAAATAATCGAAAACATTGAATATTTCATAGGTGTCAGCTGCAATTCATTTGTTGAAGGAACCTCCTCCTTACATTCAAACATTGCCGAGTGTGAAGTTTTAAAACAAAACCTAAAAAGTTTAGACTTTGTGGATTGGATCCTAAAACGACTACATCGTCCTGATCGGTTGCAAAATAATCTTGATACAAGACGTATTAATTTACTAAAGGGCGGAATTGTAGTAGTGACAGCAATGCCATAGCAAAACTTGGCACAGAACTCAAACGCCTAATGTCTCTAAATCATGACTACTTGCCAGGATTATCGGATACGTGTATAGGATTCAATCTATGGTGATTTGCGCTATCCAAGCCATGAGATCGTCGATAGTTACTTGACCTGTTTTCGTGCCGAATGGGATCCAAAGGATCCGTCCGAGTGCCTTGCAATTATGGGTTGTTACATAAGTGATAATTTCAATGGCATAGCTTTGCATCCAATTGATTTCATCGATACAAGCAATGGACAGCTTGTCACTGAAGTAATGGGTCCAAATATAGCAACCGGTCTCTCACTAATGTCTTCAGTCCGGATTATATGGGATCTGCGCTCCAGATTTTGTCTCTTAATTGGCTATCAAAAGATTTCAAGGGAAACATTCTGTTTTTAGAACAGAAACATAGCTTTTTCTATTTTTTATTTTAGAAACAACTCCTCCTTTTTGGATCGATCTGTTTTCAAACAGTAGAGCTTATTTAATGTATTAAAAATTCATTTGAGAGACGAGAGGAGAGTTTTTTGAGTGCTGAGAGTGCTGGAGAACAAAGCTTTCAATGTACAGTTGTTGGCTGAGAATTTAATGAAATTACACAGCTCTGACTTCTGAGATTCCTGTGGTATGAAAGTTAGCATCAGTTTTTCTTGTGTTTTATATGTAAACTGTTATGTTTCATTTCCCTTTATGATCATTTCTGAGTGAACAAATGAAGTGTTTAGGTAGAATTCATAGTATTATATGCTCTGCCTATAAGTTTGTTCATGTTTAAATGTTTCCCTCTGTTTGACAAGGATTCATCTCCTATGCCCTTGTCAGCTCCTCACCAGTCTTGCCATCCCATTTAAATCTAAGTTTGATGCTAAATTTCTTGCCTACCTTGCCTCAGTCGATAATCTGTGTTGTTCATTATATTTCTCTGTTCAAGCTATGATTTTTCCCAAGCAGCCCAGAAAAACCCCATCATTTTATTAAAAACCCCTTTTATCAGTTTACTAGCCTAAAATCAGTGTTTCTAATTGGTCAACTCATCCTATTGAAAATTCCACCGAGTTTGACCCGAGATAGCCTTCTCATACCTCGTAGGGCTAGCTACGAGGTGAAATGGTTTGATGTAGCTTTGAGGTTTGTCTATCTCAGCCTAGGTGAAATCTCAAGAGCTAACAACGACTACAGACATCTTTCCTTGTCATCACATGTGCGGCTGTAAATTGCCCTAGGAACAATCCTTTAAGATTCAGTGTTCTTCCTTCCTTCGATGGTGCATTAGAGGTTCCCTTTCTCGTCTCTTTTTCAACCTTTACTTGATCATTTGTTGCGCTGATTTCAGAGGTAAGTGAGTGCATTTTGGTGGAGTGGAAAACCTCTATATATAGAGGACTGTCCCTCCTTTTAGGCCGACTAGAAGGCTGACTTGTTTTGCTTGCTTCAAATGGCTTCTTTGGTGGTGTAACATGCTTGCAGGAGCTTCTTTGATGGTGCCTTTGCACAGGAGGGAACTTTAATTTGCTTGGAGGTATTCTCTTGACCCTAATACATGGTGTAACATGCCCTTAAGGCCTTCAACATTTCCTTTTGAGTATTTGACTCACCTATAGCACTTGACATGTGCTGGACCTATTTCAATGAGAAAGAAACTCATTGACATATATTATAAAAATAATATTTCTTTACTTGAATAACTACAAATATCAAAAGTACATTTATGAAGACCGAACCTAGTAACATTTCCTTCAACATGAAGCATTGAATGTAGAAGTCTAAGTTGAAGATAAAGGAATAAATATTGATCTAGTGAATATCACAAATCAAGAAGAGGATAAACTAATTGAAGTGAAGATGTAATCAGAAGTTGCAGTTCAAACATCAGAGATTTCAAGTAAAGAATCTATAACTACATCAGTGCCAAAAGTAAATCAGGAAATTACCACAGACACGTTCCAAGGAAGTTTAACAAGAAGAAATCCTTATCTACATCCAAATCACAAGAATAGACACATCAATCAATCTACGAATCTATTTCACTCAAAACATAAACAACAAAATTAATTTCCGAAGAATACTAAAGTTTGCACCATCTAGTCCTGTGAAAACAATTCATCACAAGTTTCCAGTAATCGCAAGATCCTACAAAAGATTGATTTTTGACGGTCAGATCCTCTCTTAGTTCGACAATTTTATTTATCACTCCAAGGATCTTATTGTCTTGTGTCAACGAAGATGACAATTCAAAGAATACTGAAATATGCAAATAGTTTGCAAGACAAAGAAATAGATGACATGCCTTGTCATTTGTTTATATATTCTAATAATAGAAACTATCAATTTCTATTATTGGAATGAATAAACTATTGTAAATATAGGTGGTTCCATTGAGAAATATATTGATCAAGCCAAACCATGGGATGGAATGTTTGTGTGTGCCAAGATCTGCATGGAGGTGGACTTGGAGAATGGATTTTCTTAGGCTACTCAACTCTCACTAGACATCTAATATTTCATCCAACACGTAAATTAAATCCCTTTCAAGTGTAAAATGTATCATGAATATAGCCATTTTGCTTGAAATTTCCCCTAAAGTTGAAGTGTTCCATAAGCAACCTAAGAATGAGGAACAATGGAGGTGACCAAAAGGTAGTTGTGCATAAGCTAGGCAATTAGGTCCTCCCAAGGGATCTAGGGAGGCTCTTGCTACTCCTCATAAACCATAGATTTTAAAGCACCCTCCTGAAGTCCAATCACCATAGAGTAGCAAAGCCATTAGACATGCTCCCTTAAAAAAATGAAATGAGGTCCTCACCAATTTGGAAAATATGGAAGACATTCAATATGAAAGACATTTCATTGTTGTTACTATGAATTTTCATATATCTTCTTTGGTTTCTTTTTATTTCACGTGTATACTTGTAACACAACAACATGTTAGTTTGCATGCTTATTCCTTGCAAGTGCTATTAAATTAGAAGGTTTTAATCCTAAATAAAGCAACATGATAAACACTAAGAATATATGAGATTGGCATAAAACAACATTGAATACTATGAAAATGAACATGAGAAAGAGTTAAGAAAAAATCTTGAATCATGTAAAGGAAACGTCTACTCAAATGTTGCCACTTGGTTGTTTTCATGTCTTTTTTAGGATGTCATTCTCCTAAAAAATGAGTAGTGACTATCACACCTATGAGAGTCACATAGTGGGCGTCTCTAATATGTTGTAGTTGAGCATTTAGTTTCCTTATAATTTGTTAAAATTGTTTGAAGAATACATTATGTTTTATTGGCCACTAGGTAAATGTTCCTATAACTTTGCCTATGAGTGACACAATGCCTTTCTTATTGGCTTCTTGTTGGTTGCACATTTTTTTCGAAGCAAGTCTTAGACTATCCTCATGGATTTAATTTTTTTGGTAATTCTTGAATATTTTGAAATCTTTTAGATACCTTTAAGGGTGAATGGTTTGTTGATCCAAAATGGATTATTATATATATTTTCCATCTAGTTTAGTACTATGTGGGTAGAAAAATTTGAGATATTAGCCAAAAAGGTCCCTTTTAGGGGTATGTACCACTTTGGTGATTTGGGGTAGAGAACATTTTGAAGCTTGTTTGAGGCCTTATTGCCTCTCAACCTATTCTATGCATCAATACTTTCAATGGTGCAGAGCGAAGATCAACTCAACTATTTGTATGTGGAAGTTATGCCTCTCACAAGTTGACATATCCTATTGATCACCATGATACTAAATGAATGCTTCATTAGTTCACATTATTTGCACACGTGGAGTCAGTCATATGTAGATTTTTAAGAAGCTTCTACATTATCCAAAACCTTAATAATAATTGGGATCAAAGCATGTTAAAACCCTAAACCTAACCCTAAATGATTATTGCATTATGACCAATATTACGCTGCTAGGATTGGAAGGGGTTCCATCATTATTTATTGTTTACTATTTCGTAGTTGCGTAGAACATATGTAAGTGGGATATTGAAGCATAATCGATGAAGTTGGATCCTATAATAACTATACTGGCCACAATTTCCATGGCAACTCAATAGTAATTACCTTTTTATTTTTATTTGCATTCTCTAACTAAGAAAAAAAGGGAGAGAACATACCTCATTTTCTAGCTGGGTTTTTCCCATATTGGGTTTTCCTAAGGTATGTTTTGTGTTCATTGTGTGGATGTCGCATTATTGGTTGGGATTATTTCATTTTAGTTTCAGTTTCTTCTAGTACCTAATGCATTATGTTAGTAAAATCAAATTTGAATACAAAGTAAAACATTGCATAATAAGAGATTTTAAAACACTTTGAGATCTTTCGTGATAAACTAGTCTAGTGGAAGATACATGTGATCCATAGTTTGTCGTGGATATTCCACTGGGCGATTTGTCACAACAAATCTACTAAATATATTAGAAAATCTAAAATCTTCACTATGGTGGCTTATTTCTCTTTAGATTTACATATATGCTAATCATCTATTTATTGTGTATACATGCAAATTATAATTATGCATAAAATAAAGAACATTGAAATAAAACTCATAAACCACAAATTAACACAAGATATAACTTGGGAAACCCTTTCAAGAGAAAACCAGACTGGAAGGTGAGACTCCCATGTGCTTTTTTTTTGAATGGAAAAATGAATGCAAGTACAAGGAAGCGAGGCTTGTGGCCCGTGGGTTGCTATAGTTCCCAAATCCTCTAATTTTTCTCCTCTTTATCCACTAGTAGCTACTCTACTTAACTATGGGACAAAATGCACTTGAATATAATGGAACCCCTTTTATTCCTAGTGGCCCAATTATAATACAACCTGATAACCTACTACTGGTTAGGTTTGACTCCTTCAACTTTTAATTAGAGTTACAATATTGAATCTTCAAGAGTCTTCTTCATCATGATCACATGGCTAGCCCCTTTTCCATGGATAATGGGGGGCTAGCGTGGCATCCTCTTGAATTATGATGGTCAATGCAGGAAGACTAACTTCTAAGTGGCATAACTTTTGCATACAAAATTTGATTGAGGTTATTCTTATGCCATTGTAACACATATTACCCCCGAAAAACATTGTTTGATGCCTCAAACTACTTTCGAAAGGTTTCAGACCTCAGTTTTCCAAATTGGGGCCTGCTGGTAAAAATGGTCTTGTGAGTTGATTCCTCCACTTTTTCCACTCCAAAAGCAACAAGATGGATGACAAATAATATAATGATCCATTTCAGATCACCAGAGTAATTTATGGATCATTTGTGTAATTGGATCTTTGGGATTTGTCACGTTCACAAATTTCATGTAAAAATCGACAATGAAAACAAATAAGTTACAAGAAGGAAATGAATACATGAATACAAAAATAACCTAGAGCAAATGTTTGTTGCTATAAATGATTAAGCATTTTCCATTTAACTCTAACGTCTTTTTCACTAATTTATTTTCCTTTTCATTTGAATTATAGGTAGCATAAATATATTTTATTTGCTCAAATCTTATAATAGGGTTTTTTTTTTTTTTTTTTTTTTTTTTTTTTTTTTTTTTTTTTTTTTTTCTCTATAATGTGTTTTCCCAAGGTACATCCTCTATTCATTATGTGGATAATGCATTTTTTGTTTGTTTGCTAAATTGTATGAGTCCATAGATGACTGCATGCTTAACCATTGGCTTGAGAAACCATGGTCGAGGGGCATCTAAGCTGTCAAAATCGCCCGGGGATCGCTCCCGTCTTGGGCCACACCAACCCTTAACATGGGTTGGATTTCTGCCCACGGAGTTTTGAATTGTCAACCTTCACATCACGAAGTGCCTTATTAGTACACCCCATCACAATCTAGTCTGAGCACTGCGGGCTTATGTGGATAGTGCATTACTTGCTTAGTTTCCTTCATTTTAATTTCAGTTTATGCTAATATTTTATACATTAAACTAGTAACATTAATTTAACTCTAAAGCAAAGCATTGCATAATAAGGAATTTTAGAATATTGTAAGATCTTTAATAGCTAATTATTATAATAGAATATCTATAGCATTTTATCAATCATTTATATAGTTGAATCTTGAGATTTGTTATATTCACAAATTTCATGTAAACAAATAAATCTAAAATAAGTATATGAATACAAAATAACCAATATTTACTATTTAGTTTTGCCATTTAAAAAAATAAATATATGAATACAAAATAACTAACATTTACTATTTAATTTTGCCATTTTTTTTACAAATCATTTTCCTTAATATAAGTAAATTCTATTTACTCAAAATATTCCTTAAATCACAATGAGAAAACGAATAATACTTTACCATTATTTTCATTATACTACTACTTTACCTTTAAATCTAAATCACAATGCATGAGAGGCATTAATACCATTATTATTCATTATAATGGTACTTTACCTTTAAATCTAAAATTGATACATCAAACACACACTTTGACAAAATTGTTTAAAACAATTCATAATTGGGACAATTTTCACTTTCCAAATTGTAAACACATTATAACAAAAGAAGAAAATGAACAAAATTATTCTTTTAACAATTTATCATCGTAACCATGCATCCACTAAGACTCATGAGTCTATCACACCTTTTATATATATTGTTCACCTTTTATAAAAACTAAACAATATAATACATAACCTAAACTTGTTAGTTAATTTCTCATCTTTAAACAATGATGAAAGTTACTTGTAAATTCTTCCATTTATTTCCCTTAAAAATAAATAAGTATGAAGAAGAAAATGAGTATACATGATTCAACATTTACTATTTAACTCTGATATTTTTTTTGGTTGGAGAATATATAATAATTTGTTATTATTATCTATTACCAAATTGTAAATAAAATTTAATTAGAAAAACAATATTATTATTTATTATTAAGTTTTAATTAAAAAAAAGAAAAGAAAATTATTTTTAATAATTTATCACAACAATGATGAATAATACTTACTAAAATTCATATATATATAATTTAAGGCTCTTGTGATTTATATTGTAGATAAATGTCTTTTGGATTATTCACATCATTAAAATTTGGTCAATCCTAATGATGTGATTAATCTGAAAAACATTCACCTATTATATATATCTATCTCTATGTTCAACTTTTTGTAAAAAAATAAAATACATAATCTAAACTTGCTCATTAACATTTCATACTTAATGTTATTTATAATTTTACAAAATTCATTTGATTATTAAAAGACAATTTAATTTTACTCTAAAATTATCTATATTAATTAGTCATTTTACTTATATAGTTAAGTACTTGATCTTGGTAATTAATAAATTTCTCTTTTATTATTTTATTTCCATTATTTAACACTAACCCATAGGCATAAAATTTATTTTTATAAAAAAATACAAAATAGATTGATTAGCCATTTCACTTATATTACGTTAATTTATTTCTATTTTTATTTTTAGAACTAACTTATTTAAAACTGTTTCATCAAGTAAGTCAAAGTAAAGTTCGATTTCACAATGTTACTCCCATAAACCCTCCACGGTATCATTAAACATTTGAAGCACAAACAAGTGGCACGTGAACACCATGGACAAAAGCTTAACAAAGACCTATCAGTATACCAATTGTTGTGTTGTAATGAAGTCGAAATCTAAAAAAGTCGTGAATATTTTACCAAATGGGTTTCATTATTATGTGTCAAATTTGATCTATCGACTTGGACCCTCGCCGAAAAAGCATTTGCCTCGATCGCCGAGTAAAGTTCAAAATGACCGCAAAGAAAACAGGGAAAGCGATAACATAATGCTGGAAAGACTGAAGGCATATGAAATTTAAGTTGGAGGGCGTAGCAGCGAACATAAGCAACTAGAGTCCCCCCAAAAAATTCAGAATTCTATCATTAGTTTGGGAGTGGCGGTGCAATTTAAAGGGAAGACGGACGCTGCCTGCAATTAATTTTTTTATCGAGTCTCAGTAATGCATCCATATATCAGGTACAGCCCTGAATAGATTGTCTCTCTCTAAATATAAAGGCTGCAAGCTCTACAATTGTTCAAATCAGAGTAACAATGTTTTTATACACCCATTGCTGTTTTATATATTATTTATTGGTTTCTCTGCGAATACGAACTGAAAGCGAAGTTTCTCTTAAACAGACGCAGTTCCTTGGTTCCTTAGCATCAATGAGCAACATACTCATTTATTGAAAAATTTATGAAACACATATCGTGAATAATGTTTATTTGACTGTTTAATGAGCTGCGTATTTTTACAATTGATGAGAGTAATGGTTCATCCCGTGATCCAAGATTGGTTAGAGTTTCAGTCATGTGCCTAAAGCCATCCCACCAACGCACATGCCACAATGGGGTGGCTTTCCTAATGAGTGTCCTTTTCGAAATATTTCGAAGTGCTCAGAAAGCGTAGGGTTTTGAGTTAAAAGACCACATGTTTTAGATCCTACGACGGTGCCAATTCGATTTTTAAACCGGGCATTCATTCAGTAATGTGCCTAACCCATCCTGTCAATGCAGGCCAATGATGAGGTGGCCTTCCTATGGAGTTTCTTTTTCTGCATATATTGAAATGCTCAGAAAGAGGAAGGGGCTTGTGTTAAATCCCACATGTTTTAGATCCCACCACAATGCCATTGTGATTTGTAAACAGGGCATTCATTCAGTAATTTGCCTAAAGACATCCTGCCATTGTGGGGTCATGATGAAGTGGGCTTCCTAGGGTGTAATTTTTCCAGGCTAATAACGAGTTGGCCTTCCCAATGTTGCACAAAGCATTGATGTTTTTTGGAAGCGAAGTGTCAAAAGCTTGATTTTCCAAACATCTTCAGAAACGTCTCTCTCTCCCTCTAGCTATATATGAAAACATGCATATTTGTACACAAATCAAGATAGGTATGGCATCCATTGTACATCAATGATTAATTATTCGAGCATCAACCATTTAGATTCTAGCAATTACAAACATACATAAAATTTTAAGCATATCACATATAATAGAAGGTAGAAAGTATCAAAATTTTAATCATATAATAGAAAGTAGACATTTAGAAGATAAAATCATAAAACATTAAAATAACTTATCTAGTAACTAAGCAACTATCAACATGAGCCAAATAATAATGTTTACAAAATAGGCCACTTGGCCACCACCATCTACAACACTGAATTAGGTATTGAATTTTTGTAGCTATGGTTGGTCTTCATGATAAATACAAATGTATATTTCAAGTCAACTACAAAAAAATAAAAATTTGAATCTTGAACTATGAATTTTTCCTCCAGAATGTAAGGTCAACTCTAAATGATCAAGTTGGCCCAGCGTGGAGTGACACCCATTCAGACTCATTAAGATCACTATTTAAAGGCCATTCGACCTCCTCCTCTTCGCGTAATTCAAATCACCATCTTCTACTGGCTTTGTACACACGTAGGAGATTAAAGAGGACAAATCTAAGGTAGAATAAGAGGATGAATTTGAGGCATGAAGAAGGACGATTTATGAGGCAGCTAATCAAAATTTTAGGAGGCTGAATTTGTCTCTGTTTGACCAAGTTTGACCCGGGTTTGGTTATTGGTCAGTTTGACTTTGTTTTTGACTGGGAATTCAGTTTGTATCTCTTGTTGAATTGGACAATTTCTCTAAGAACCACTCAAGAAGACTAGGACCCGATAATTTATTCTATGTCCGATTTGAGAATGAATTTTGGACTATAGAAAAGACCTTGGGCCGAGTTTTGCAACAAGGAAATGGCCATCAAGGGAAGGCCTATTAAGGATTTGATTTGACAAACTGATAAGGAGTTGTGGATCTCAAACATTCTTCGAAGTGCTATGGGAAATTATTAATGAACCTGTGCTATTTTAAACCTAAGGGGCTAATTGATTATGAAGTACACTTGTACAAAAATCTCTTGTCAACCTGTAGTGTGATATGTTGCCTTGTATTAAAGATGAACACTGTCATGATTAAAGAAGGGTAAATCTTGTATAAAAGAAGCCTCTGTGAGAGCATTGGAAGATAGCCTGAAGTTGTATCCAATGGAAAGAGGCAGAGTTCAATTTTGTTGACATGGTAATTAAAGGGGCATTCGTAAGTTTATAGTGAAAAAGAGGTTGAGTTCCTCATTAGTTTTTTTGAGACCAAAATTTTTCTTACGAAGACTGAGTCACCTTCAGGATTGGAGTTGTCCTTGTAAAGGACAAATTATTGTTGCTGCTACAATGGTTTTGAGGTTACTTGGTTTGTAAGGACCGAGAGTAATCATCTGAGATCTGCTAAATAGTTGTACTATTCTGAGGACAAAATTTGTTAATGACTCTTCTATAATGGAAGTCTGGACCATTTGAAGATTGTTACTTATTAAGAGTTGGTTGATGGTGCAAGTTCTCTTGTAAAATGTTATAGAGGAGAGGACAATGGAATGCCATTCCTTCCCTTGAAGACGCTTTCATGAAGTATTCATTGGAGATTTGTATTTATGACTCGACCTGCTATATTATGTCCTTTGTTGATAGTTGAAGGGCGTTGTTTCTTTACAATGCTAGATGGAGGTAGAATACAAGCCCTACAAAAGCTATAATGGACCATTAATCTTGATACATTTGCTTGAACTGATATCAAGATGGAACATCCTTGATTATTTGATGACATGATGGATTTCATCACATATGCAGAGGCATGGGGGCTTTATGGTTTTTTGGACATTTGGATATGGCAAGAAAATTTGCATATGACAAAGTCTGTTGGACTTCCAAGGTGTAGATGAAAATTGGAAATCTTAGGGTTTGTAAACCCTACAGGACTTGAAGTCTTGGATGTGAAATCCCTAGGGTTTGTGGATAAAACCTTAGATCTAGACCTAGATCAATGTTTTTGCTGAATGAAGAAACCCTAGCTCATGCAAGCTAGGAAAGGAAGGTAACATACTTATGATGAGGACGGGGTCGATGAGTTTGCAAATGGATTTCAATGGTTTTTGCAAGAAGGCAAAGATCAAGAGGGAGATGACATTTCCCTACAATCCTCAGATCAAAAGATAAGTACTTTATATACTTTATAATTATTATTGCTTTGCTATTAGTTAGCCTCGTGTCTTTGTTTCTTTTGTTGGGTTATAATAATTATTCCATGGACCTCCTAGTGAGGATTGCAGGTACGTCGTGAAGGTTGCCAAGGCTTTGGTAGCAGGTGGAAGTATTGGAAGAACAAAGTAAAATTTATGGTAAGAGGATTCTCCCAAGGTCAGAGATTTGTTGAGAGAGAAATTGTATTGACATTTATAATTGTACCTGATGATTAGAAGAGCTCCTAGTTCAGAGGGAGTAGGCAGGCCAACAAGTTTGAAGGATGTCATTGTGTTGAGACCTGTGGAAATTTAGTGATGACCTCAAAGTGGATTTACAAGATCAAGCATTTGGTAGATGGCAACATAAAGAAGTACAAAGTGAGGATTCTCCCAAGAAGAGGACTATGAGGAGACATTTGCTCCAATTGTCAAGAAGAAGTAGTGTACAAGGAAAAACCTTTGGACTTTGAGGTACATGAGAGGGGATCTCATGTTTGCAGACTAGAGAAAGCTTTGTACGAGTCTCGGGCTTGGTATGGGTATCTGAGAAATCTTGGTGGAAGGACTCACTTATTAGAGGAAGTGAGGACGCCGCTCACAAACAGATCACAGATCAGTACACTAGTATTCTTGACGTGGTTAAAACCCTCAAAGAGGGAAACAGTCCATGGCTTGAGCCAATAGGCAGTTTATTAATGTAAAAGAAAGAAAATTTACATAAGCTTCTCTCATGAACGGTCACCTAAAAAATGACCCTCCATTCTCTTTAAATAGAGATTATGGACCAACCAGGTGTTAAGCCACGGATCAAGTGTCTGTAGTACCGAGGAGAGAATGAATCGTCGGATCACTTCATGTCTAGAACATATCATGACCGTTGGATTGTAAGTTACAAAAAGTACATACTAAAGAAACACACTTTACCCAGCTATACACTAGACCAAGTTGTACTTAATTATTTCCTATGTGTCGGAATATCCTGACATCCCCCCTTAAGAACAACTTGGGATAGGATTGAAGGATGTACAAAGATGACACAATAGGAGAAGGAAGGAGTTATTAGAGCCTATCCCCCCTTAGTGACAACTTCATGAACTCCAACCATAAATCGAAGTTTAGTAAACTTCGCCTCTGTGAGAGCCTTTGTAAAGATGTCTGCAACTTGATCATCGGTTGAACAATATTGCACTTGAAGAACATGGTCATGAATGAGCTTTTTGATGAAGTGCATGTGTAGTTCAATGTGTTTGCTACGTTGATGTTGGGTTGGATCTTTGCATAGTTGAATGGCATTTTGATTATCACACCAAAGTGTAGTCGGATGCTGCTGCTGAAAAACCAAACTTTGATAGGATTTGACGAAGCCATAGGGCTTCCTTACTAGCTTCAACGATGCCATGATACTCTGCTTCTGCTGAAGAAAGAGAAATGGCACTTTGTTTCTTGCAAGCCCATGTAATAGGTCCAGAACCAAGAGTGAAGACATAACCCGCAGTAGACTTCCGATCATCAAGGTCAACAACCCAATCAGAATCAGTGAAACCAACCAATAGAGGAGATGCTTCTGCACTGTAATGAATCCCAAACTGAACTGTACCTCAAACATAATGAAGTATTCTTTTAGCTGCTTTCCAATGAATTTCATGTGGTTTTTGCATAAACCGAGCAACAAGGCCAACATCAAAGTAAAGGTCAGGACGAGTATGGGTCAGATACAAAAGTTTTCCAACAAGCTGATGGTATAAGGTAGCATCAACTTCAAGGGAAGTACAAGTGACTGAAAGTTTGGCTCTAGACTGAAAGGGAGAAGGGCTTGGCTTACAGTCTTCCATGTGAAAGTGGCATAAAAGATCACAGGCATACTTGGACTGGTGAAAGGGAAATACCTTCTTTGGATTGCAAGACTTGAAGACCAAGAAAATAATTTAAGTGTCCCAAGTCTGTCATTTCAAATTGCTTTTTAAGGCTGGACTTTACATGGTTTATAAGGTTGGGATCACTACCAGTAAGGATAAGATCATCAACATAAAGAACAAGAATGATAAGAGACTTACCCACTTTCTTGGTGTGGACAGTTTTGTCAGAATGATACCTAAAAAAGCCAGTATCTAAAAGAACGCTATCCATTTTGACATACCAAGCCCAAGGGGCTTGCTTGAGACCATAAAGGGATTTCTTAAGCCGACATACAAGGTTGGAGTCTGTTTGTATAAAGCCAGGAGGTTGTTCCATGTAGATTTCTTCAGGCAAGTCCCCATGCAAGAAGGCAGATTTAACATCCATCTGATGGACTTCCCATTTGAAAGAGGCAACAAGGGAAAGAACAAGGCAGATAGAGTTCATTTTGGCAACAGGGGAGAAGGTTTCAGTATAGTCAATGCCTTCAACTTGTGAAAAACCCTTAGCAACAAGATGAACTTTATGTTTATCAACTTTTCCATCTGGTCCAAATTTGGTTCTGTAAACCCATTTGCATCTAACAAATTTTCGTCCCTTTGGAAGAGGAATAAGGTCCCATGTATCATTTGCCAATAGTGAACGATATTCTTCATTCATTATTGCGTCCCAATCTAGATGGCTTGAAGCTTCTGCAAAGGTGTCAGGATCATAATTCGCTGAAGCTTGAGCCAGTAAAGAAGAGGCTCTATCGAACTGAGAAAGTTTACGATGCTGATATGTAGGATCACCTGCAAGAGCATCCGCTGCATCCCGAGTAGCGCGGACCCATTTTGAAAGCTGAGGAGCTGAGGAAGGATCCTGAGAATTTGGGGGAGGATTGTCATCCTTGCTGTCATCATCTAAAGAAGGAATATTTTCAGAAGTAGAAGGGATAGAAAGAGGTGGCACATCCGCCGAACTAGGCTCGTAGGCCCATATATTTTCAGCAAACTTTACATCTCTTCTAATGATAACATTTTTGGATTTAGGTTGAAGAAGTCTATATCCTTTGACATCTTCAGAATATCCAACAAAAATACATTTTTCACTCTTAGGTTCTAAATCTTTATGTTTCTCATCTGGAATATGGGCCCATGCTTCACTTCCAAAAACACGAAAGTGACTTACATCTGGTTTAATTGAGCTCCATGCTTCTTCTGGAGTGATATTCTTTAAAACCTTAGTAGGAGTGCGATTTACTATGTAATTTGCACAGTTAATTGCTTCTGCCCAAAAATTAAGACTAAGTCCTTTAGATTGAAGCATTCAATTAACCATTTCGTTTAAGGTGCGATTCTTCCTTTCAGCTACACCATTTTGCTGTGGAGTATATGAAACAATATGTTGCAATTGAATTCCATGCTCAGTGCAAAAGTTGATGAACTTTTTGTTAACATATTCTCTGCCATTATCAGATCTTAGCTTAAGAATTTGATGTCCAGATTGTTTCTCAACAAAGGCCTTAAAGGCCAAGAACATGTTAAAGATTTCACTCTTGAGTTTTAACAAGTATACTGAAGTGCGTCTGGAGAAATCATCAATGAAAGTTAAGAAATACTTGTAGCCAGAGAATGAAACAACTGGAAGTGGACCACATAAATCACTATGCACAAGTTGTAAAGGGGTTGAGGCTTGCCAAGAGGCACGTTTTTCAAAACTATCTTGATGATGTTTTCCGAGTACACATCCGGAACAAACGCCATCTCTGCAGGATACCATAGAAAGATCTGTCACCATATTTTCTTTACATAGATTTTGAAGGGAGTGATAGTTTAAGTGACCAAATCGCTCATGCCAAAGTTTGCTCACTTCATAATTATGAGCAACAAATACTGATGGAAGAGTTGATGACCCAAAGTTGTTAAACTTATACAACCTTGTAGAATCATCAACAATGCTAGTAGCTAAAATCTGTCTAGGATCACTTATATCCTTAATTACAACATCATAAGGTGAAAATTCAACAACTTTACCTTCGCTTGAATGAGTTATCTGATATACAATAGAAGGTTGCAGGACAAGGTAAGAACACATAATACATCATTAAATTGGCCATTGTCTAGATGAATAGTTCCAGTCCCTATAACACTAAGAGATCTATCATCACCAACATATATATTTTTGGTGTTACAATAATTTAAAGAAGAAAACATGGCTGTGTTTTTGGCCATGTGATAAGAAGCTCCAGAATCAATGAGCCACTCATGAGAATGAGAAGAAGAAGATACATTTAGTGCATAACCAGATCGAGATGCTTGACAACCACATGCAAAAAGTGTTATTCTTGAAGATGAAGTTGAAGTTGAGGAGTACTCCAAATGGATGTTATGCTTCTTCATTGCTGCTTCCAAGGCTTCCATCTTCTTA
This sequence comes from Pinus taeda, assembly GCA_000404065.3. NCBI lineage: Eukaryota > Viridiplantae > Streptophyta > Pinopsida > Pinales > Pinaceae > Pinus > Pinus taeda. Next base: position 38,745 of record APFE031260111.1, on the reverse strand, counting down.
AAGCATTTGGATTCTAAGTGGCCATCACGATTACAAAAGTTGCGATGTCTACCAGTCTTCTTCCATTTGTTTTTAGTTGCCTTATCATTTAGTTGAGTTGATTTTTCATTTTGAAACTGAAATTGCTTAGGACCCTTGTTTGGTTTAGGACCATTCTTTTTAGGATGATGCTTCTTAGGATTCTTTGAATTTGGTTGTTGCTGGGCTGCTAAGGCTTTCTTAGAAGAGTTTCCAGTATTAAGAAGACCAAGGTGTAAGAGTTTTTATTGTTCTCTTATTAAAGAATCACAAATTGCATCAAAAGAGAGGGACTTATAGACTTGTCCTTGAGAAATAAAGGCTTCTCGAGTAGAATGGAAGGTGGAAACAAACATAGAGTAGGCTGGTCCTAACTTAGTAAGAATGGAATCGATAAGGCTACCATCTTCTTTCTTAAACTTAACACCTTCCAAGAGAAGTCTAAGGGTCTTGAACTTGGACAAAAAATTTTCAATGGAAGAAAAATTATTGGGGTCCAACGTAAGCAACTCATTTTCGAGTTGATGGTCTCTAATTTCATTTTTAATTCCAAAAACTTTATTGAGCTATTTCATTGCTTCATCGAGGGTATCAATTTCTGCTATATGAAATCTAAGGTCTGGAGAAATAGACATCCCTATCAACCCACATGCTTGATCTTGCTTATTTTTCCATTTGGCTTGCTTATCTGGCTTGAGGCTATTCTATAAAGACCTTTACTTCTAAGTAAATCCACAATGTAGGATAGCCATTGGAAATAGTTGGTGTTGTCAAGAATAACTAGGCATGAACTTTCCATTTTAAAAGAAACTAGAACTTTAGATGTTGAAACTAAGTGTTCCAATGGAAAGATCTTGAAAAATTAGGCCGATTAAAAAAAAACGGCTTCCGGATGAAGAAGTTATGGCTTTTTGAAGAAAAGTTGTTGAAGATGCTGATGAACCACGTGAATGTTGGGAAGTGAATGATAATATTATATTTAAACCCCCCTCCCGCCCTTTCGAAACTTAATCTAATTAGCTCACTTTTAAAAAAGGATTACTTTATGTGACTCACTTTTATAAATAAGTGAAAGTCACTTTTACAATGGTACTTTATGAACTATCCACTAAATTGTAACTTAAATAAAAGGTAAAGTGACTTTAGAATTATAAGTGACTCACTTTTTATAATGGGTGAGAACACTTTTAGATAAAGCAACTTTAAAACATAAGTTACATGTGCTTTTTGAAAAAGTAACTCAACAAAAAGAAAGACTTGAACCCAAGACCTTTATTCTCATAAAGTAAATTTGGACCAAGTGAGCTAGTTTAAAAGGTTAGTAATTTTTAGAAAAGATGAGGGTTTTTTTTTTTGCTCACCCGAAGCTTTGGAGTGCGTGCTTACTTGAAAACTCCCTTTTTGCCTACAAAACAAAAACAAACACATAACCCAAAACGAACACACAAAAGTAATCCAAGCCTTACGACTTAAAGTTAGATTTGGCTGGAAACTATATATTTTCCTCAATGTTTCTGGTTTAAGGCGTGACGGAAAAGAGCATATTCATAAGAAAAATCCTTTCTTTCTGTTTCTGGTTTGCCCAAATCGCACACAGTCGCGGGGCAAAGAGCATACGCAAAAATGAAAGGTATAGATCTAGTAATTAAAAATAGAGAGATAAATAAACCAAAATAAACAGAGAGATAAATAACTAAAATTGCAAATAAAGACTGTATACATCCAGATCTTAAAAATGACGTAGCTCGCGGTACCGAAAACATTTTCGCGTGAAACGGAAGGGGTTCCTCACTGAAACAAATTCTCCTAACACAATAGAGTAGTCCTCTCTGTTGAAGGAAATGTAACTACACTAGGTCTTCATAAATGTAACTTTGATATTTGTACTTATTCAAGAAAAAATAAATTATTTTTGTATTATTTGTCAATGAGTTTCTCGCTCATTGAAAATAGGTCGAGCACATTTTGAAGTGCTTCTAGAGAGTCAAAGTCAAAACGTAATTATGATAAGACCCTTTGAGGGCATGTTATATCATGTAAGTCATCATACAAGGTCATGGGAACACCTCCAAGCATGGTTAAATCCTCTCCTAGCACCAATGAAGTCTACAAGCAGCAAAACAATGAATAAAAATGATTAATGAAGCAAACTGTAAGTTAGCCTAAAGGTAGCCGGTCATGTCGGTTTAATTGGAGGGACAGACCTCTATTTATAGAGGCTATCCACTCCAAAAGATAACACATTACTCACTCTGAAATCTGCATATAAGAGGAAGGGTAAAAAGGACAAAGACAAGGGCAGAAAAAGGGTAACGAGGACAACAAGTTAAGGAGAGAGAACAACGAAGCTAAGGAGGCCATTTCTGAAGCAGCTACAACCACACGTGCAAAGAAATAAGGGATAGACTATGGCCAGATCAACAATAAAGTTGCAGTGACATATTCTTTATGGTTTGGGCTAGTAATTAGGCTTACAAGGGCCTCCTACTCCAGCGTGGAGGAAGAACTCTCAAACGAAGTAAGGGAGCATAAAAATAAAGTATGAATGACTGTTTCTGGGCTAGAAACGATCACACGTGCGAGGTGCAGGAAGGGTATGACAACAAGCTAACAGTCTTTTGTTTGGGTGAAGAGATCAAGCCTCCAAGGACTCACAAGCCTTGTGAAGAAGTCCATCTCTCTAAAGTGAAAAAGACTCTAATTGAAAGACGAAGTGCTGGAAGACAAAGTGCCAGAAGATGTGCCGAAAGTGACAGTGGAGAAAGAGGAAGGATTTGACTTATGCTTGGAGGATATCCTAGTCACGGGTGTAGGGTTTGGCAGTTGTTCAAATAAGAAGCTTCAATAAGAGAAATCTTACAAAGGGTTTTCCTCTCAATAGTGGAGAGGGTTTGTCCTTGGCAGAGAGCCAAACTTTGTGGTCTTGTTATTTTGTTTTGGTAGCAGTTTGATGAAACACACACACTAATAAGAAGAAGAAGATAAATTGAAAAAGTACATCACAAATTGTTATCAAGTAACGAAGAATCATCACAACACTACTTTGCCCTAGATTCTTCAACATGGTTTCAGAGCTATGGTGACACATCAAGGAAAGGGCAACTCAAGAACACTCATCAAGGAGAAGCATCTATAAAGTTGAAGCGTCAAGCGTAGAAGTCTCAACCACTTCAAGGACAAGAAGGGTCTACAATTCATCATTCATCTAGGAGATCTACAAAGCTAGAAGAAGAGGCTTATATAAAGGCACCTTCAAAGAAGAGCAGATTGAAGGAAGACCTATATCAAGCTACAAGTCTTCAAGCAAACCTCATCACCAAGCAAGTCCATTTGAAGAAGGCAACTTGAAGGACATCAAGATCAAGGGAAGACAAGCCATCAAGCTTTCAAGGAGGAAGTAAATCCATTACATCTCAAAATCTATCAAGTATAAGTACATGTCCCCTTCTGAATATACATCAATGTCTTTTTGCAAGGAAAGCAATAAATTGGTAGCCACCAATAACTTTCTTGCATGGAAGAAGAGGACTGATCTACTACTCAAGGAGAATGAACTCCTAGAGCATGTCAAAGGGAATATCACTATCCCTGCTAAGGAGCAGACTCAAGCCTTAGCCAAGCACAATAAGGATGAGACAAGAGCTCAAAGGATTATGATAGAATCAATCGAAGACTCTCTCATTCCCTATGTCTCCAAGTTTGAGACATCGAAACAAATTTATGACAAGTTAGTAGAGCTATTCTCGGTATCCACCATAGGAGAAGTAATATCTTTGAGGAATGAATTATACAAGATGAAAATAATAACGGAAGGAATAACTCCCTACTTCATGAAAATCTTTGAAATGAGAGATCAACTTCAAGAGCTTGGGGAAGTCATGTCTGACAAAGAGATGACAACTGTTGTACTCAATGCTCTACTTGAGGAGTGGGTAAACTTCACATCTAGCATTTATGCTAAGAAGGAAGCAACCACTCTCAGTGAAATGTGGTCTCTATGCAGAACAAAGGAAACCAGACTTAAGGCAAAAGAAGATGTGGGATCAAAGGAGCAAGCATTTGCTACCATGGCCAAAAGAAAGGGTAAATCTGGCAAGTTTGGTCCACGAAGAACAAACAACAAAGACTTGTCCAAGATCCAATGTTTTGAATGCCAAGAAGATGGACACTACAAAAGGAATTATCCTAAGCTTAAGAAGGACAACAATAACAAAAGGAAGAGGGAAGAAGCTCACATAGCTCAAGAGATGAAAGAAGAAGGAAAGAAGCAAAAGAAGGAAGATCCTCTGAATCTCTACTATGACTAGGTCAAACTCTTTACTTCTAGGCTTCATTCAAAGTTTTGAGTAGATAGGAGCATGTAGGAATAAATTAAAATTGCATTGATAGAAACACCCTCTAGAATCTAGCAGCATGATGTACATAGAGTTCTAGACACTCATGTAGATGTAGCATTTATGAGAAGAACAAAAATGCATTAGTAGAAATATCTTCTAGAATATAGGAGCATGACAAATGTACCTCAAGGTATTCATGTAGAAGAAGCATACCTAGTATAGGACCTCATACATGACGAAAGAAAACTTCATCACGATAAGAATCTTAGAAGACCTACGTCATCAAAGGAAGGAACCATTTGCAAGACTAGGATCCTCAAGATCCTATGATGGAATCTTCGAAAGAAGGTTCATGAACCAAGGCAAATGTGTCATTGGGAATTCCATTCACGGGATTCAAGAAAAGGATGATATGCAGGCAAGCTAAGATAAAGCAAGAAGGGCCACACCAAAGGATGATCAAAGGAGAATCAAGATGAGGTATGTATGCATCAAAGTTTAAGTCATGTCATCATTTGTATATTATTAAGTCATGGGTATAGTTCTATAACATGATCTAGCATGAAAGAATCTCTTTCACCAAGGACATGCTCGAAGGCGTGCACTACAGTGCGATGAAGGTCAACAAAAGACTATTCTCACCTAAGAGGCATAAGATTGCTGACTAAGAAGGAAGAAGAAATGCTGTCAAGTCCAGAAAGCAAGCAATGAAGGAATGCTCTCACAAGAGGCATTAGATGGTTGACCTATCTATCTGAGGAGAGGCAAATTGAGAAAGAGATCAAGCATGTGATGAACACCATGGTCTCCGAGAAACACTATCTGACGGTTGGCCTTGAAGATATCTCCTGAAGGAAGGCATGACAACTCTAATAAAAGAAGAAAGGACCCTTGACACCTATGAAGGCCTTGGAGATATAAAAGGTGCAGATAATTGATTCTACTCTACAGAGATGTCTTGATGAAGAAACCATCCAACAAAAGAGGCAATGTTGAAGTAATATCAGGATGAAGTCATGATGGGTTACTAGGTCAAAACATGTAACCTAGCAAGTACTATGAAGCATCCATGAGGAGGGTATTCCGAAGCATGGACAAGATGACAAAGGAGTAGCCAAGACAACAAGAAAAATATGATGGTCACTTTCCACGAAGCAATGACATGACAAACCAAGAAGGAAAGTGATTGATGGATGGTGCCCTACCTAAAAGAAGTTCGATCGAAGACTTTATGACATCAAGAAAGGAAGGAGATCAAGTAGCTGAAGGACCCACGAAGAAGAAGCTGCTGATGAAGAAAAGAGTCCCCAGTTAAGAGGGAGCTCTAACAAGTCCCTGATCAAGAGGGAGTTTTTGAATCACCCCTGATTACACAGGACTAACAGCCGTAAGTCTAGATGAAGGCCATGAATGGAAATGTAAACACAAGATAGACACACCATTCTTGTCTTCACTTGGGAAGAAAGAATGGGAGGATTAGGTAATCATTTGGCATCCGATACATTTTGAGGACGTGTAGGGCATCCAAGACAAGAGTAGGCAAGAGGACCGATATTCTTTGAGGACTGGGAACCCAAGATAAGAATAGTCCTAGAAGGTCATACTCGGTGAACACCCGAGTGGGTATGTACCTTGAGAGACAATGATGAAGGTGTCTATAAATCATTGGTCTCGCCAACATTGTAGCTCATGGTTTCGTAAAGAGATGGAGCTGTTAGTCAAGGCCTTGCACTATGACAATGCTGATGAATATGATGCTATAACAGATGCATTGCAAATCCGGTTTCTCTTATTTGAATTCTTCAAGATTGAATATTGCCAAACATCTTGTAATTTTGTATGAATACCTCCCTTGTTAAGAGGGAGCGTTGAAGGAAATATAACTAGGCTAGGTCTTCATAAATGTAATTTTGATATTTGTACTTATTCAGAAAAGAGAAATTGTTTTTGTATTATTTGTCAATGAGTTTCTTGCCTATTGAAAATAGGTCAAACACATTTTGAAGTGCTTCTAGAGAGTCAAAGTCAAAATGTAATTATGATAAGACCCTTTGAGGGCATGTTACATCATGTAAGTCATCATACAAGGTCGTGGGAACACCTCCAAGCATGGTCAAATCCTCTCCTAGCACCAACGAAGTCTACAAGCAGTAAAACGATGAATAAAAATGATTTATGAAGTAAATTGTAAGTCGGCCTAAAGGCATCCAGTCATGTTGGCTTAATTGGAGGGACACACCTCTATTTATAGAGGCTGCCCACTCCAAAAGATAACACATTACTCACTCTGAAATCCACATACAAGAGGAAGGCTAAAAAGGACGAAGACAAGGGGAGAAAAAGGGTAACGAGGACAAGAAGTTAAGGAGACAAGACAACGAATCTAAGGAGGCCATTTCTGAAGCAGCTACAACCACACATGCGAAGAAATAAGGGACAGACTGCGGCCAGATCAATAGTAAAGTTGTAGTGACATATTTTGTATGGTTTGGCCTAGTAACTAGGCCTACAAAGGCCTCCTACTCCAGCGTGGAGGAAGAACTCTCAAACGAAGTAAGGGAGCAAAAAAAAAGTATGAAGGATTGTTTCTAGGGCTAGAAACAGTCACATGTGCAAGGTGCAGCAAGGGTATGACAACAAGCTAACAACCTTTTGTTTGGGTGAAGAGATCAAGCCTCCAAGGACTCACAAGCCTTGTGAAGAAGTTCATCTTCCTAAAGTGAAAAAGACTCTAATTGAAAGACGAAGTGTGGGAAGACAAACTGCCAGAAGATGTGTCGGTAGTGACAGTGCAGAAGAGGAAGGATTTGACTTATGCTTGGAGGATATCCTAGTCAAGGGTCTAGGGTTTGGTAGTTGTTCAAATAAGAAGCTTCAATAAGAGAAATCTTGCAAAGGGTTTTTCTCTCAAGACTGGAGAGGGTTTATCCCTGGCAGAGAGCCAAACTTTGTGTTCTTGTTATTTTGTTTTGGTAGCAGTTTGATGAAACACACACAGTAATAAGAAGAAGAAGATAAATTGAAGAAGTACATCACAAATTGTTATCAAGTAACGAAGAATCATCACAACACTCTTTGCCCTAGATTCTTCAACACTCTTGGCCTGAAAGCGGTCAGAAACAGTAGATCTAGGAAACGACAGTCGGACGCAGTTGTACTGGCTTTGGATCTGGATTACCAAAAGATGTGGCCCTCGAATAGCTCTGATACCATGTAGGAATTTACAGGGTAAGTTCTTTAGATAGAACACCAAAGGGCACCGTTCACAAATAAATCACATATTAGTACACCAATATTCTTGACGTGGTTAAAACCCTCAAAGAGGGAAAAAATCCACAACTTGAGCCAACGCGGCCACTTCAGGCAATTTATTAATGTAAGAAAAAGAAAATTTATGTAAGCTTCTCTCATGAATGGTCACCTAACAAATGACCCTCCATGCTCTTTAAATAGAGATCATGGACTAATCGGGTGTTAAGCCACGGATCAAGTGTTGGTAATACCGATGAGAGAATGAACCGTCAGATCAATTCATGTCTAGAACATATCATGACCGTTGAATTGTAAGTTACAAAAAGTACATACTAAAGAAACACACTTTACCTAACTATACACTAGACCAAGTTGTACTTAATTATTTCCTATGTGTCTGAATATCCTAACACTAGCCTCCTCTTGAACGCTGCTTTCCCCTTCTTCTTCTTTGTTTCCTTCAGAGTTTCAACCTCTTTCTTTAGGTCTGCAGTCCCTCACCTTGATGTCAAAAACCCTAGATTAGATTTGTTCCTTGAATAGTCTCCTCAAGAGAGAGACTCTTTCTCTATTTTACTCGGCTTCCTTCAACGAAGATTTTCACATAAACAAGAACACTTATGTATGACTGCAATATTCGGATTTGCTACCTTCGTACGTGTGAGGGTAAACTAGCCAAAAACAGTCCACAACAAACTTCACTGTCCTTCCTTCTTGCTTCGCTGATTTAGAGGTTCCTTGTATGATCTTCAAACTTGTGCTAGAGACTTCCTTCACTGAATTGATGTCCTCCAAATGGGGCCGAGCACTGCTATATATACTTGTTTTTCCATGTCCATTAGGCTGATATGATCTCTAGAGTAGGCCGACATGATCTCTCTCAAATTATCTTTACATCGTAAGTTGACTTGAGTGAGGGCTAGTGACAATGTCTTGGAGGGTTACTTACAAAGACAAACATGACTCTTTACATTGTGTAACGTGCCTTCATTACATGATGATGACTCTTTAGACTTTTATGACTAGATGACAATATCCCTAAGGGCTCTCAATGGGAGCCTTAACTAAAAATAAAATCTCTTGCTTATGAAACCCATGATGCGAGCATTACAATAAATTTATTTTTCTTCTTTACATCTCTTACATAAAATCACAACTACATGTCATTATGAAGGCCGAACCTAGTTACACTTTTCAACACTCCTTAACTAGGGAGGTATTCATAATGGTACTTGGTCATTCACAATTTGAAGAATTTCTCATAAGAAGAATAAGATTGGTAACCCATTTGTATAACATCATATCAACCAACATTGTCACATAGCAAGGCCTTGAGTAACAACTCTATCTCTCCACAAGATTTGAGCTCAATGCTGGCTAGACCAATGATTTATAGACACTCTCATCATTGTCTCTCCCGGAAGATACCCCACCCGGTTTCTCATGGTGTGTTCCATTAGGACTATTCTTATCTTGGAATCCCAGTCCTCAAAGAATATCGGTCGTCCACGACTACTCTTATCTTGGATGCCCTATCTCATCCTCAAAGAGTATCAGATGCCAAATGATTACCCAATCCTCCATTCTATCTTCCCAAGTGAAGACCAGAATGAGTTCTCTATCTCTCCCTCTAAATTAAGGAGGACATATCTATTCCAATAAATGAATGTACTCATTCCTATAGAAGGAATGTACCTAAGCTCCCTCTTGGCTTAGGAATTTCCAAGTTTCTTCTAAGTAAGAAACTTGGTTCCAGGTTCCCTCTTAATTAGGGACCTGCAACAGCTCCTCAGGTGGAGATGATGGGGCAATTAGCTACTTGAAGAACTCCTTCCTTTGATGTCATGAATTTCTTCTTTGTCACAGAGTCATCTTTTGGGACTTCTTCATAGGGCACAGACCAGCCATCACTTTCATCCATGTCATCATTCCTTTCATCAGAAAGCGGTCCATTAGTCTACATCTGGCCTTGCTTTATGCCATATTTTTCGGAAGGATCTTACATCCTTCTATATGGTCCTCTTGGAAGACATCCACTGTTCTTTCCTTGGCAGACCTGCATAAACCCATCCAGATATTTGTTCAAAAATAAGAAATGAATACTTAAATCAAAATTACATTTGTGATGGTCTTTCATCATGACATCTTCCACTTTGCATCAACGTCATCTCCCAAAGATATCCATTGTCAAGGGTCTCCATTTTTTTTAGAGTTCCATCAGAGTCTTCATATCTTTTCGAGAGATTTCCTAGTCAAATCTTCTTGGTCTCGGATGTTGAATGGCTTCTTCCATGGTTGCATAGTATATGATCTCTTCTTTTCTTTCTTCACACATGACACTCCCAGGAATTTCGAATCAGAGTTCTTCCAAATACAGTCAATCACCTCATATTCCATATGAGGACATATTATGTTGATTTCATCTAGTGTGATCCATGCCTTCCTGCATTCTTTCAGAGGAGGAGATTCCTTTCCTTTGATCATGCTTCTCAAGATAGAGCAATGATCCATGTTACCTACAACCATACAACATGACTTTATAATATTCAATACAAGCATACATACCTCAGTTACCTTTAGGTCATCTAGGCTTCTTTTAGCAGCTTCCTTGATTAAAAAGTGCTTCAACCCCTTGATCTGCTCCATCTCTTATGTCATCATACCATCATCCCATGAATTCCACAAGTTGGGAGTTCTTGATGAAACATTTGCTTCCTCTCTAGATCAGTGAACCTTACAATGAAGATTCCGTCAGAGAATCTTGAGGATCTTGCATATTCTATCCTGCAGATGTTACCTTTTGACTGATGTATGATGAGTCTTGTCCTAGATGACTTATTCCTTTTTCTATAAGTATCACTGAGCTTTAAATGATGTTTCCAAGAGCTATATCCTACATAGTTGATTGCCATAGATTTTGTTCCAGACATCCTTCATGTTGCCTATGTCACAAGATCTTCTAATGCTTCTATCATGATGCCATACTCTAATATGATATTTCCTGTCTTATTTACAATGCTTCCTATCTATAATTTACACAACAGAAGAGTACTTTTAGTGAAGGAGATTCTCTCAGTCATTGTAGAGATCTCTCACTTCCTCCTTCTTAGGCTTCTTCGTCTCAGGTTCTTCCACTTCTTCGGTAATATGAGCTTCTTCCTTGTTTCTCTTGTTATTGTCCCTTTTAAGTTTAGGAAAATCTCTTCTCTAGTGCCCATATTCTTGACATCCATAACATTGCACCTTAGCCATGTTCTTCTTTTTCTTTTGAAGACCAAATTTACCAAATGGTCCTTTTCTTTTAGTAAATGTTTGACCCCTTTCACATGGTTCTTCATTACTTTCTCCCTTCAACATGTCTTTGTCTTTTTCTTTCTTACATAGAAGCCACAAGTTGCTAAATGGGATAGCTTCCTTTTCCTTACGAGTATTAGGTACGAGGTTACCTTGTTCATCAGTTAATGCATTTAGAACAACGAAGATCATTTCTTTATCAGATATCATCTCTCCTAGATCTTGCAGTTGAATTCTTATTTGAGATGCTTTTGAGAGACATGTAGATATCCCTTCATCCTTTGATACTTCAATTTGTATGATCAGATCTAAGAGATATGATCTTTGTTATCGCACTTTCAAAAAATAGTTCTACTAGCTTATCATATATCTCTTTTAATGTCTCCAGCTTTGCTATATAGGGAATGAGAGGATCTTTGACACATTTCATAAGAATCTCTTGAGCCCTTAGATCCCTTTCCGTGTATTTAGATAGTGCTTGATCTTTGGATGGTTTGGAGACCTTTCCAGGGACATGGTCAATGACTTCATTTACTTCGAGGACTATGTCTATCCTCCTTTTCCATGCAAGGAAGTCTGATGACCCAACCAACTTATAGATTTCCTTGCAATATGAAGTCATTTTATTAGTTTATAAAAGAAAAGATACTTGTCAAGTGAAGATAGAATCTTCAACTTGATCTCTTTGTTGATGATGATTGATGACGATGTCTTAATGATTTTGGATGACGTTCTTTAAGGATAAGGAGGTCCTTGCTCCAATGACAGGGAGACTGCCTTGGAACCTTTTGATGACAATGTCTTTAGCCTTCTAGCCTAAGATACTTTGACATTCTTCAGTGGTGAATAAGTGTAGTTTAGAAATGCTTCTAGGGTTTCGACTTTCTTTTTGCTTCCTCCTTGATGATGATTCCAAGACTCTTGCTGAAGTGGATTTCTTTGATCTAGGGTTTCGGTATGATGTAGACCTCGAGCTTTCGTTTTGGTATTCTTTGTTTTGCTTTGATCCCTTTCTTGATCCTTGTGTGTCTCCTCGATTAGATGCCCCTTCTTGACTTTAGCACCTTAGCTCTGAGACTTGTTGATCTAGATTGTCATTGATGTCAATATGGCAATATTCTAGATACTAAATAATGATGTGAAGCCACGCATAGCAGATTCGTGAAGCAACAGGAGCAAGAAGCCAAAGAGGAGAAGCCATCGAGAAGCAAAGAGGAACACATCGACGGAGGAGCATAAACAATGTTATCGGAGGTGCTAAGAACCCAATCTAAGAAACAATCTGTTGAAATTTGGTACTGGAGGACAGGTGGTTCCCTTAGGCTTTGATCTTTGGCCTAGGGAAAAGTGTCCAAAAAGAATTTAATTTTTTTCCTAAAGTGACTTTATAATTTTTATAAAGTCAAATCTAATTTAAAAGTGACTTTAAGTGATAAAGTTACTAAAGTCTAATTTTAAAGTGACTTTAATAAAGTCAATGTAAAATTAGAAAGGAAAAGTGACTTTGGAAATAAATGACTAAGTGGGTCTTTATTAAAGTGGGGTGAATTAAAAGAATAGAAAGTGAGATTAAATGAGCATTTAATCTCAGCCATAGATCTGAATCTATTCAGCCATTGGATTTTAGGGATCACCCAAAAGTCACTTAGGGTTGGATTAAGGGAGGAAAATGAGGAAAAGATCATTCATTCTTTCATGAGCAGATTGGGAGAAGGAGAGCAAGAGAGCAAGGGAGATTTCTGGACAGGAAGGAGAAGGAGGCAACAACTTGGCACATATTCCAAGGCAGCACTTCAGCAAATCCGTACAGCTGAAAGAACAAGTAGTAAAACACAGATTTTTGTTGAGCAAACAGTAAAACACTGATTTTTGGGCACGAATTTCAAGGAGGCGATTTTCTGCACGAAAACCGAGGTCTGTCAGTACAGTCAGTATGGCCGTCCGTACGGTCCGTACAGCAGGTTTAGTTTGACTGTGAAGCTGAAAAATGGGATAAGTTGTTTGCTGGAAAAATTTGTTTTGCTGAATTTTTTCTCACTGTAAAAGGCATTTTCCAGAAATAAAAAAGAGCTCTCAAACTGGTTTTCCCCAAGAGTTGTAGGGGGTTTTTCCAGGGTCACATTGACAAAAAATCTCTGTGTTTAAATGTGTTTTAATGGCTGTTTGTTACTGCTGATTTTTATTTCTGCAATTTCCAGCATTCTGTAAAATTTCCAAAATTTGTGTTTTCAGAAAAAAATAAATTATTTTTTCAGTTGTTAAATGTATGGTTATGGGAAAGGGCATTTAACTATATGGGAGAAATAAGGGGAAACTGAAAACTGGGGTGGGAAAACAGAAATTTCTACATGGTATTAGAGCTTGAGTGCTGAAGAGCAGTTTGAGACAGCAAAACGGAAAAATTACAGCTGTTGATTTTTCACTCAGAAAATTCCAGCATACTGATTTTTCACAAACAACAGTTTTATCTTTACTACAACTGTGCTATTTTTCAGTTTTAGGACAACAGGATGTCATTGGGATTGAGGGTGGAGGATAGGTAGGATGGGCATACAAATTACAGCGTTTGGAAGGAGAGAATCAGAGTATCTTTGAGGAGGCAGAAGTCTGAGATATCATGGTGCATACCACACAGAATCTTGTTTTTGTGCCTACTGATGCTACTCAGTTTGCTGCTTATAATAAAAAGAACAAAAAGGGTAAGAGACTGATTCTAGACGGAATCAAAGACCATTGCATTCTTCATGTGAGGAAAGAGCAATGCCCATGAGATGTGGACAACATTGTCCAATCTCTACCAGAGTACCAATGAGAACTGGAAAATGGTCTTGAAGGAGAAGTTGAAGAACATTAAGATGGGTAATGATAGTGCAGCTGGATATCTCACAAAGATTACTAATGTGAGAGATGAGTTGGCAGTAATTGGAGAGGCCATTCAACCCACTGAGTTGGTGCGGATTGCAGTGAAGGCCTCCCCCGTTCATGGATGAACTTTGCTGATGGGTTTGTGCACGTGAGACCCTTCCCACATGGGAGAGGTTTTGGGATGATTGCATTCAGACAGAGATCAGGAAAGGTCAGCTTGGGGCAGCCAAGCCAGTTGAGCATGATGAGGATGTAGCACTGGTGGCAGGAGGCAAGAAAGGCAGAGGGAAGAAGCAGGCTTCCACAAGCAGTGGTGGGGGCAAAGGCAAAGGTAAAGGTAA
>APFE031260111.1:0-14913 GCA_000404065.3 Pinus taeda | reverse complement strand
CAAGAGAGCAAGGGAGATTTCTGGACAGTGAGCTGCGGAGTATCAGCAGCGGAGTTTCAGCAGTGGAGTAACAACAGCGAAGTTTCAGCAGGGAGTTTTCCAGCAAGGCTGAGATAAGTTGTAAAAGTTTGCTTGCTGATTTTTGCTGAATATTTTCTTGCTGTAAAAAGACATTTTTCATAAATAAAGAAGAGCTCTCAAACTGGTTTTCCCCAAGAGTTGTAGGGGTTATTTCCAGGGTCATGTTGACCAAAAATATCAGTGTTTTAATGTGTTTTAATGGTTGTTTATTACTGCTGATTTTTATTTCTGCAATTTCCAGCATTCTGTAAAATTTCCAGAATTTGTGTTTTTAGCAAATTTATTTTTTTCAGTTTTTAGTTGTTAAATGTATGGTTATGGAAAAGGGCATTTAACTATATGGGGGAAATAAGGAGAAACTGAAAACCGGGGTGGGAAAACAGAAATTTCTACACAATCGTGGAATCCCTTTAACAAAAGTCCACAGTGCAACGGAGTTAACATATTGACGGTTTATCGACGACTTTATCACTTTATTATGTGTCACATTGAAAATTTGAGACTGCGATTTGAGCTGCTGACCCGACTGTTCAAATAGAACAAACTTTAAAGAAATATCACGTTCATCGCATCAAAAGTTTCATATCGCAAGTCTTTAAAGGGTTGTCACCGCGTAAAACCCCAATTGCGATATTACTGCGGACCCGTAATAGGTTAGGGTAACATTGTAACAACCCTATACAATATTGCATCCACTGCGTCGCAAGTCTTGAAGCCTTCAAATCCTCCAATTGTGATATGTATTGCGGACTCGATGGTTCGATTGCAATACGCCTCAATACAATATCGCATCCATCGCAAATCACAAATCATAAAAGTTTATTATGTATCACCAACCCAAATTCACCGATTGCGATGTGTATTGCGGATCTGCCGGACCATTACAATACACCATTATGTTATATCCAGTCTGCCTCATCAGGAGTCATATCACAAATCTTAAGAGTTGACACGGCCAAATCGCTTATTGCGATAGTATTGCGGGCCGCTGATTGCGATAAGGGTGTGAACCCCGAACTGCCGATTGCGATAGACTTGATGGACCACTGATTGCGAGAAAGATTGTGGACCCGACAAATTTGTTAAATATTGTTTAAATATTATATCGCATCCGCTCCGTCGGCAATAGGGCAATCAACTATGTTATGAGCATGTGTCGGCAATAGGGCAATCAACTATGTTATGAGCATGTAAGAGACCTCCAAAGTTTGCGATTGGGGGACTTTCACGAATTGCGATCGCGGGATTTCGGAAGATTACCATTGCGATTAATAACATAGCATGTGGGACCTCCATGTGGGCCTTGGATAAATATTAAAAAGGGCCTCTCCGATATATTGTGTAGGAAGAGACCTCCGAAAGTTGCGATTGCGATTAACGGTGACGTGGCATGTGGGGACCGCCAGATTTCTATTATAATATGGTTATAGCCTCTTTGTTCTCCTCGTAAATAAACAAGTCGGCCTCCCTCCAATAGATGTGTCTCTCAAGTCATTGGTGAAACTTGGATAAGTACAAGTTAAAACATTTCACTAAAGGAATTGATTGGGCATTGGGCACAGAGAAGAATTAAAAAAAGTTCACAACTCGTGAACTTGAAAAGATAGAGGAAGCCGAAGGTCGAAAAGACATAGAAGGTGCAGTAGGAGCCGAAGGCCGAGCAAAGAAGGAAACTGAAGACAAAACGGGAGGACAATCTTTTGACCTGATTCATCTTGGAAGGATTGGACCCGAAGTGAAGGCATAGCGCAGACAACGACCTGTTGCAAAGTCTATAAGGATAGGGGTTTGTAAAGAAGTTCTTGGAAGTAGTATAATACAATCAAACATTTCTTGATAGAGTAAATCTATATGGTCGGAGCCCTTGGGCTTGGTGCCTCAGAATTGGAAGGATTGGTGTCCTTGGAGTTGGTGCTCCTAAATTCAAGGTTTGTGCCTTGGAAAGATAGGGTCGGAGCCCTAGAGGTTGGAGCCTCATCAAAGTCCAAGTTGGTGCTTGGCAAAACTCATCAGATATTGTATTCAATCTTTTTCTATATTTAATAAAATCATTTCTTTGATTAAAATTGTAAAGAATCTAAACTAGTAATAATAACAATTGAAAAGAAATACTGATTCACCCCCCTCTCAGTATTTCCAACAATTGGTATCAGAGCCAGCTTCTTTAGAATCATTCTAACAGTTGGAAGAAGGATTCTTAGTTATAATGAACAATCAAGAAATGACGATAGGAAGGCTTCCCTTGTTCGATGGTACTAATTTTGGTTTTTGGAAAAAGAGAATGTCTTACTACTTAATGTCCCTTAGACTTGAAGTTTGGAACAATGTCCTGAATGGGTACAATGCCCCTCCCACTCTTCCTATTGATCAAGATGAAAGGAAAGCGTACATTGCCAATGCCAAAGCTCTAAATTCCATTACTAGTGGAATTACTGATTCTGAGTTTACGAAAGTCTTGAACTGTGACTCGGCCAAAGAAGCATGGGATAAATTGGTTAGCTTATATGATGGGGACTCCAACATTAAGAAGGCAAAGTTTCAAACTCATAGGAGGCAGTCCGAAAGTCTGAAAATGGATGATGAAGAATATATTGCATCATACTTCCTCCGAGTAGCTGAAGTAGTCAACTCTCTTAAAGGATTGGGAGAAAATATTAAAGAAAGCGTTGTTGTTCAAAAGGTCTTAAGATCTCTCCCAGAAAGATTTGACTGCAAAATAAGTGCTATAGAAGAAATGAAGGAACTAGACACTCTCAAAATGGATGAACTTCATGGAATCCTCACTGCCTATGAGATGAGAAAAGGAATCCCAAGTTCCAAAGATGCAACATTTAAGGCCTCGAAATAAAAAAAGGGAAAAGGATGGAATACCAGCAGTGATGACTCCGATGTTGAATCTGAATTGGCTCAATTTGTACAAAGACTAAAGAAAATATCCAAACTAAAAGGTAAGCATCCTCTTATTTGTTTCAATTGTGGAAGAATAGGTCATTACGTTGCAAAATTTCCTCATAAGCATGACGGTGATAATGAGGAAGGAAGGATATACAAAAAGAAAGGATTTACTAAGAAGAATTTCCTCTCTAAACAAGATGAATCTGATGAGGATGACTATGTGGTCATCAAGAAGAAATCATCCAAAGATATCTTCCATCACAAAGAAAGTAATGATGAATCAGATGAAGAGAATGACTATGCTGGAAGTAAGGAAGTACTATTTATGGCATTCATTGAAGATGATAAACTAAGACAGGAAAATGAAGAATATACAAATGAATTACTGATAAGTACCATTGAAGAAAATGAGGAGTTATGAAAGAAGGTTATCTCTCTTAAAACGAAAAAAGAGGAAGCTAAAAGAAGGGAGGACATTATATGTGAAAGACATGAAGCTGAAATAGTATCTCTCAAAAAGGAAATGGAACAAATCAAAACAATTTGGCAAAGTTCTCAAACACTTGATCACATTCTCAACGCTCAGAAATCTCAAAGTGACAAGTCTGGGATCGGTTTTTCATCAAGTGCCAAGGATAATACAAGAAGCTATGCCAACGTACTTTGCAGCAATCCAAAAGAAGAAAAATCATTTCCTCAAAGGTTCGACTCAAATCCAAAGAATGAATAAAGAGCAACTCCAAGGAAGAAGGTTTATTCAAATCATGGCTATTGTAACAGGTACGAAACTATCTTTCTTGGATAGTGTTATTATTGTAAAATTTTTGGTCATCAAGCTAAACATTGCATGGCTCGTAAGAATGAAGCACCAAGGTTGAAGAATCAGACAAACAAACCGTGTAGTATCAAAGGGCAAGGACAAATCAATACTCTCAACTCGTTTGAAACTTTGATCCTTTGGCCAAATTTGATCCAATTTGCTCATTATGTAATGATAATGGACATAGCGAACAAAATTGCCCCCTCAAAAGTAGAGAAGTAAAAGATGAAAATCCCAATA
The DNA here is from genome assembly GCA_000404065.3 of Pinus taeda. Taxonomy (NCBI): domain Eukaryota; kingdom Viridiplantae; phylum Streptophyta; class Pinopsida; order Pinales; family Pinaceae; genus Pinus; species Pinus taeda. The sequence continues at coordinate 10,877 of APFE031260111.1, read as the reverse complement.
TGGATAAATGTGGTTTAGCTTTATGTTCTCACAGTGAGGAAAATCTTTGGTTTGTGGATAGTGGGTGCTCCAGACATAGGATAGGTGACAAAAGGAAGTTTGTCTCGTTAAAAAAAAAGGAAGGAAATGTATCATTTGGGAGTGGGTATGCCAAAATTGCTGGAAAAGGAACCGTTACCCTTATTGATCGAAAAGGAAAGGCTCAAAATGCTTTGCTGGTAGATGGGCTCAAACACAATCTCTTGAGTGTTAGCCAAATCTGTGATCAAAGACATAATGTTGTCTTCAACGCTAAGAATTGTGAAATAAGGAACTCTTCCTCGGGAGAACTTGTGGCAAAAGGAGTTAGAACATTAGATACATCTACATTCTGAACAAAATTCAAGAAGATAAATGTTATTTAAGTCAAACAAGTAAAAGCTGGTTGTGGCATAGATGACTAGGGCATGCAAGTTTTTATAACTTGATCAATATCAACAAAATCAATGCATTAAGGGACATTCCAAAGATGTCCAAACCAGATCAAGTTGTATGTGGCCCATGTCAACATGGCAAACAAACTAGAACCAACCACAAGACTAAGGAGTTCTCCACATCAAAACCTCTAAAGATCATTCATGCAGATTTATGTGGGCCAACTAGAACTCCAACACTCCAAGGAGAAAGGTGTTTTTCTTTATTTGTTGATGACTATACTAGAATGATGTGGGTATATTTCATAAAATATAAATTTGAAGCATTTGAATGTTTTAAGAATCTTAAAGCTCTTGTAGAAAATGAAAAGGATTCCAAAATTAAATGTATTAGAACGGATAGAGGAGGAGAATTCACATCAAAAGAATTTGATGACTTTTGTAAAGAACATGGAATTGAAACAAAGCTCTCTGCTGCTAGAACACCTAAGAAAAATGGGGTAGTTGAAAGGATAAACCAAGCTGTTCAAGGAATGGCCAGAACTATGTTACTAGTAGCTGACTTGTAGCCAAAATTTTGGAAGGAAGCAGTCGGGACAACAGTTTATACCTTGAATTGAACTCAACTAAGACCAAATAATGAGAAGACTCATTGTGAATTATGGAAACGAAGACTTGCTTCAGTAAAATACTTCAGGATTTTTGGAAGCAAATGCTTCATAAAGATCAATGATGACTCACCAGAAAAATTTGATTCTCGAGTTGACGAAGGAATATTTCTTGGGTATTCTACCGTAAGCAAAGCTTACAAATGCTACAATAATCGACTACGGAAAATAGTGGAAAGTATTGATGTGAAGATTGATGAAGAGCTTCCAGAAAAGAAAATTAAAGATCATGAAGTTGACCCCTTTATTGAAGAAAGTGAAGAAGAACCTGAAAAGGAAGAAAAAAATCAAGAAAAACAAAAAGAAAAAGAAGCATTTCAAACTCCTTTATAAGTGAAATTCCTCCAAAAGAATCAGTCGGAAGAGCAGATTATTGGCAATGTAGATGAAGGAATACAAACTCGAAGAAGGATGACAATTACACCAAAGAGAAATGATGTTGCTCTCCTATCTATGATAGAACCAGAAACTTTTACTCAAGCAAGGATCCTCATTGGGTGGAAGCCATGGAAGAAGAAATGTCTCAAATCGAGAAAATTGAGACATGGGAGCTGGTGCCTCGTCCAAAGGATACAAATATAATTGGAACTAAGTGGGTGTTCAAAAACAAAATAAATGAAGATGGACAAATCATCAGAAATGAGGCAAGACTTGTCTGTAAAGGTTATTCACAAATTGAAGGATCGATTTTGAAGAAACCTTTGCACCGGTAGCTCGTATGGAAGCTATAAGGATGTTCTTGGCATTTACATGCTCAAAAGGATTCAAAGTCTATCAAATGGATGTAAAATCAACATTTCTGAATGGGGAACTCAAGGAAGAAGTCTACATGGAGCAACCAGAAGGTTTTGATCTAGCAAAAGGAAAAGATTTTGTATGTAAGTTGAAAAAGGCATTATACGGTTTGAAACAAGCCCCTAGGGCGTGGTACGCAAGATTGGATCACTATTTACAACAACAAAACTTCAAAAAGGGGTGGCAGGAAGCAATTTCTACATGAAGATGGACGAGGATAAATTACTAATCACCCTTGTATATGTCGATGATTTGATTTTTGCTAGCAATAATGATGAAATGAGCCATGAGTTTGCTCAAAATATGTCAAAATAATTCGAAATGTCAATGATTGGTGCGCTGTTCTACTTCCTTGGACTACAAGTATCACGAACCACAACAGGCATGTTTATCTCTCAAACAAAATATCTCAAAGATATGCTTAAAAAATATGGAATGGAAGAATGTGCACCTATGGGCACACTAATGACCACAAATTGCAAATTAAGCAAAGATGATGAATCCCCCCCGGTAGATGCAACTCTTTACAGGTCAATAATTGGAGCTCTCTTATACTTAACTACTACAAGGCTGGACATTATGCAAGCAGTGGGAATGGTGGGAAGATTTCAATCAGCTCCTAAGCAATCCCACATGTTGGCTGTGAAAAGAATTCTCAGATACTTGAAAGGAACCCCTGACTTTGGTCTTTGGTATCCCAAATGCACAAATACTATAGTGACAACTTATACTGATGTTGATTGGGTTGGAAGCATGGATGATCGTAAAAGCACCAGTGGAAATGCATTTTTTATGGGAGATTGCCTGGTAGCTTGGCTTAGCAAAAAACAATCATCTATATCCCTCTCTACAGCTAAAGCCGAATATATAGCTGCAACTGACTGTTGTACACAAATGCTATGGATGAAGGAAGCTTTGAAGGATGTCAACATAGAAACTAAACAACCAATCACCATCTATTATGATAACACAAGTGCTATCAGTCTTAGTAAAAATCCATTAATGCTCTCAAAAACCAAACATATACCAATCAAGTATCATTTTCTTCGTGAACAGGTGATTGAACAAAACGTCAAGTTGGAATATATCAATACCAAGGAACAAATTACAGATATTTTGACCAAACCTCTTCCTTGAGAAGCATTTGAACATCTCTGTCAAAAGACGGGGGTTATCGCTCTAGCATCAACACTAGACCGATTCTTAAAATGCAGTTTGACAGGCGGAGTAGTTTGACAGGGGGAGCAGTTTGATAGGAGAAACAACTCGACAGGGGGAGTCCTTGTGCACTCCTTTGCCATTGATGTCAAAGGGGGAGAGAAGAAGAATATTTCCATCAATGACAAAGGGGGAGATCGTTGATCTAGATTGTCATTGATGTCAATATGGCAATATTCTGGATACTAAATAATGATGTGAAGCCAAGCAGAGCAAATCCATGAAACAACAGGAACAAGAAGCCAAAGAGGAGAAGCCATCGAGAAGCAAAGAGGAACACATCGGCGGAGGAACATAAACAGTGTTATCAGAGGAGCTAAAAACCCAATCTAAGAAACAAATCGTGGAATCCCTTTAACAAAAGTCCACAGCGCATCGGAGTTAACATATTGACGGTTTATCAGTGACTTTATCACTTTATTATGTGTCACATTGAAAATCTGCGATTGCGATTTGAGCTACGTACCCGACTGTTCAAATAGAACAAGCTTTAAAGAAATATCGCATCTGTCGCATCAGAAGTTTCATATCGCAAGTCTTAAAGGGTTATCACCGCGTAAAACCCCGATTGCAATATTACTGCGAACCTAAAACAGGTTATGGTAATAACCCTATACAATATCACATCCATCGCGTTGCAAGTCTTGAAGCCTTCAAATCCTCCGATTGTGATATGTATTGTGGACCCGATGGTTCCCTTGCAATAAGCCTTAATACAATATCGCATCTGTCACAAATTGCAAATCATAAAAGATTATTATGTATCACCACCCCAAATCCGCCGATTGCGATATGTGTATTGCGGACCCGCCGGACCATTGTGATACATTGTTATGTTATATCGCGTCTGCCTCATCGGGAGTCATATCACAAATCTTAAGAGTTGACACGGCCAAACCATCGATTGTGTTAAAGGTTGTGGACCGGACGGATTTGTTAAAGGTTGTTTAAATATTATATCGCATCCACTCCGTCGACAATAGGGCAATCGAATATGTTATGAGCATGTAAGAGACCTCCAAAGTTTGCGATTGCGAGATTTCGGTAGATTGTGATTGTGATTAATAACATAGCATGTGGGACCTCCATGTGGGGCTTGGATAAATATTAAAAAGGGCCCCTTTGATATATTGTGTAGCAAGAGACCTTTGAAAGTTGCGATTGCGATTAGCAGTGAGGTGGCATGTGGGGACTGCCAGACTTCTATTATAATATGGTTATAGCCTCTCTGGTTTCTCCGTAAATAAACAAGTCGGCCTCCCTCCAATAGACGTGTCTCTCAAGTCATTGGTGAAACTTGTATAAGTACAAGTTAAAACGTTTCACTAAAGGAATCAATTGGGCATTGGGCACATAGAAGAATTAAAAAAAGTTCACAACTCGTGAACTTGAAAAGACAGAGGAAGCTGAAGGTCGAAAAGACACAGAAGGTGCAGTAGAAGTCGAAGGCCGAGCAAAGAAGTAAACTAAAGACAGAACGGGAGGACAGTCTTTTGCCTTGATCCATCTTGGAAGGATCGGACCCGAAGTGAAGGCGTAACGCAGACAATGACCTGTTGCCAAGTCTACAAGGATAGGGTTTTGTAAAGAAGTTCTTGGAAGCAATATAATACAATCAAACATTTCTTGAGAGAGTAAATCTATAGGGTTGGAGCCCTTGGGGTTGGTGCCTCAAAATTGGAAGGATTGGTGTCTTTGGAGTTGGTGCTCCTAAATTCAAGGTTGGTGCCTTGGAAGACAGGGTCGGAGCCCTAGAGGTTGGAGCCTCATCAAAGTCCAAGTTGGTGCTTGGCAAAACTCATTAGATATTGTATTCAATCTTTTTCTATATTTAATAAAATCATTTCTTTGATTAAAATTGTAAAGAATCTAAACTGGTAATAATAACAATTGAAAATAAATACTGATTCACCCCCCTCTTAGTATTTCCAACAATACGATGTTGAGAAATCTATGGCATGCATAGTTAGGTGATATCGTGATTTCTCTCCTTATGATAATTGCTTGTGATAGTCTTTTTGCTTCTTGATTACGATCTTCTTTTCTTGAGTTATTATTGTTTTTTTACAATTACCAAATCATGAACAATAAAGAGACAAGACGCACAACATATAGGCTTGTCAGCCAAGGCCAAAACCTCTCACTCTTTGAGAGGAAAACCCAAACAAAATTCTTCTAATAGAACCTTCAATTGACAAATACCAAGACCATGACAAAGACCCTTGACACTAGAGCCCTCCCAAGACCAAGTCACTAGCCTCCTCTTGAATGCTTATTTTCCTCTTCTTTTTCTCAGTTTCTTTCAAAATTTTGGCCTCTTTCTTTAGGTTTGCTGTCCCTCTTCTTGATGAAAAAACCCTAGATTAGATTTGTTCCTTGAATAGTATCTTCAAGAGAGAGACTCTTTCTGTGTCTTACTCGACTTCCTTCAATGAAGATTTTCACCTAAACAAGAACACTTATGTATGACTGCAATCTTCGACCTCCTCTTGACAACTTCGCATATGCTACCTTCATACATGTGAGAGTAAACTAGCCCAAAACGGTGCACAACGAACTTCACTATGCTTCCTTCTTGCTTCGTTGATTTAGAGGCTCCTTCTAGTATGATCTTCGCACTTGTGTTAGAGATTTCCTTCATTGAATTTATGTCCTCCAAATGAGGCCGAGCATTACTATATATACTTGCTTGTCCATGTCCATTAGGCCGACATGATCTCTCTCGAATTATCTTTACATTGTAATCCGACTTGAGTGAAGGCTAGTGACAAGGTCTTGGAGGGTTACTTACAAAGACAAACGAGTCTTTACAATGTGTAACATGCCTTTATTACAGGACAATGACCCTTTAGACTTTTATGACTAGATGACAATATCCCTAAGGGCTCTCAATGGGAGCCTTAACTAAAACTAAAATCTCTTGCTCATGAAACCCATAATGCAAAATTTATTTTTCTTCTTTACATCTCTTACATAAAATCACAACTACATGTCATTATGAAGACCAAACCTAGTTAACTTCAAATTGCTTCAAAGATGAATGGTGATGCTTTCAAGAGTGTAGATGATGTTTCCAAGAATCTTGATGTTCCTTGAGTGATGATTTTTATAGAGATGCTATCTAAAAGGAGTGATGATCAACAAGCTTTCAGGAGAGAGAGATTGATAAGATGATGATCTTCTTCAAAATGACGACGAGTAACCAATAGCCTTCAATGATAGAGAGAGAGATGGATAATTGATGTAGTAGTCTTCCTTTACGATGATTGATGGTCGTTGAGTCTTCTTCCTTAAGCCGTTCCTTATGTCCTTTGCAAATGGTGTCCTCCAAAGTAGCTTGGATGAATGTCTTCCACTTAAGAGTGATCTTCACGCTGCCTTCTCCTCACCTTAGCTCTGATACCATGTTGAAAAATCATTAGGGAAACCAATTAGGGTTGATTTATCTTACTTAATAATTGCTTGTAAATATTTGTTAGCTTCTTATTACTTTTAATATGTTCTCTTCATCAAACAATTACCTAAACATAAACATGAAAATCACAAGAAGACAATGAACACAAGATATGTTCGAATCACGATTGCTGTTACGCCAAAACTCGCAGGTGCTAGTAAATGAACGCATCGCCAGAGTTAACGGATCCATGAGAGGCGGTTAAGCACATGTTGCGAAACATTATATATATATATATATATATATATTATATATTATATATTATGCACACACACACGAATATTTTCCCAATTTTTACAATTTTTTGCTTTTTTGGACCCTTGTTGATTGGATCATATTCTCGATATCATATTGTTGATGGTGCTGGACCCACCAACATTCAGGGGATCTCCCCGGTATAAAGTCCCAACTAGACCTCGCACTGTTTGGTGTAGGAGTCCCATCCGGTATGATAGCCCAGTTGCCATTATCTTAAAGATATGCCTTAGCTCTTGCTTGTTGTTGAAGTTTCTAAGCTTACTTAGTTTAGAAACCCTTCATGCACTTTTTTTGATTTATTCCTACCTACTTGTTATTTTTCTTTAACAAGTTATTTACAAAGTAAATACTGAAAATAAACACCAGTGCATGCTCAACATATTATAGATCAACAACTAAAAGAAACAACAAACACACCACATGACACCATTATTTTTGGACCAATGTCCCCGGAAAAACCTAATGTGGGAAAACCGGTGCAACTATCTCAGGGTTTTCTTATTAAGCAATATCAGAGTACAATCTGGGTGCCGAAACTGGCCTACCCAACAGAGAATTTCCGTAGCAGCTATACCTCACAGTTTGAGAGAAATCTCTTGGCTGAAACCTCGGAAAAAACTTTCTGCAGTTCCTCAGCACAAAACTGCTCTGCAACCCCAGTGTCTGCCCAAACTGTACTGCGTCAGCTCTTCTCTGTTTCACCCTGGCCCTGTGTCAGCCCCAGGAGGCCCCGCGTCAGCTCTGGGAGCCTCTGCGTCAGCTGCGCTGGCCCCTCTGGTGTTCAGTGCAACACTTGGCTGCCTCTGCGTGGCCCTGCGTGAGCCCTTGCTAGCTTTGCGTCTCCCTCCTTGGCTGTTGCGCTGCTCTCCCGGCACAATCTCTGCCTTTTCTTTGTCTCTGTACTCAATGCCCTTCAACTGCTCTCCCGATCACTGATTCTATCTCGCTTAGCAAACCCCGCTCTAGAGAATAAAATCACTGATCATCTGGTGTACTCTCCAAGTGACCCTCAAGCCTCCTTTTATACTTTTCCTGTTGACATCTCAATGGCCGAGATTAAGTCCCTAATCAACGACTAAGATTAGATCTGGCTTGATCCATGTCTTTTGGACCATTCTAACACAAATTCATATTAATACACATTAATATTTTATTTTCCCTAAGTTTAGACTTAGGGACTCCATTAAAAATATTAATTATTTTAATATCTCCTGATCTGTTTAGAATTTGCCCAAACCTTTTTTGGGTATTGGAGGTCTCATGTGCCCCAACCTCTCCACCAAATTTCATGGTTAGAGCACATCCAACGCTACCCCAAATCAACACTCCCTCTTAGCGAGGACTGTGCTCTAGCAATACTCCTCACTAAGGATTACTCTGATCATCCGGCATCGGTACCTGTGCTGATGCTAGGCCTTCCTGCCCAACATCCTCTGCACTGCTGACTCTTGTACTGCTGCCCATGGTTTAGCCACTGCGACTACTGCATCTGTACGACAGCTCCCTCTGCATCCGTGCTGCTGCTGGTCCTTTCTCCCAGCACTGCATCCACACTACACCTCCTCTCATCAAGCTGCATCGTGCTGCCCACTACTGCACTGCAACTCAGTTACTGAGAAATAAGTAACTGATCTCCCAACTGACCTCCTTGTTGGGCTAGAAACACTCACTGATGTTGAAGCTCCCTCTATCGATGACAAGTGCTCCCTCTTTGACCTCTGTGCTGTTGCAACAACTCTCTTGCATCTCGCACCATTGTGCACCTCTCTATGCCGTCCTGCACTGGTGCAACACTCTTGTGCCTCTCGCACTGCTGCAACATGCTAGCTCTGCGTTGTCTCGGGACTCCTGCATTGTAGCTCTCTTTGTCGCTCCATCGACATCCGTCTCTATCCAACTCAGCCAGTCCTGCTACTCTCTTCGGGGCTCCCGTAGCACGGTCTAATCCAAGAGGCTGGGTACCTCAAGGATCCTGCCCCTCATTGCCTGTAGTCTGCCTAACTACAGTTCGATGTCTCCCCACTTTTGCTCAAGTGGTGCGTGTGCACTCATGGCACAGTGATTGTCTGTCAAAACTTCCTTCTCTACCTGTGTTGGCGCTGCCTTATTCTTGGAAGACTCTCTTACTCTTCTTCCTTGGGCACTGGGTCGCATAGTGACCCATCTCCCCACAATGGAAGCACTTGATCTTAGAGAGATCTTTCTTCTTCCGCTTCTCCTGCTTTCCCTCAGATGCTAGGGCCACATCCTCCACCTCTTGCTTGACTTTGATCCCTTTGCTGCTGATACCTGTCTTTGACTGCCGTCTGATCTTTTCCTGGCGAAGAGCTACCCACATCTCGTCCCAAGGTAGGAGAGTCCCTCTGCCCAAGATGCTTTGGACAAACACTTCCCACTCTTCTGAGACAACATTCAGGGTTGTTCTCACCATAAGCTCCTGATCCGGTGTCACTCCTATAGCAGTCAACTGATTTCGGATCTCATTCAGTGCTCCGAGGAAGGAGTCAATTGTTTGATCCTTCTTCATCTGATATGACCTCTCTGGTTCTCAAGCAAAATTCTTCTCTACACAGAAGTATGCTGGTACAGGTTCTTGAAAGCCTCCCACATCTCAACTGTTGTTTCCTTCTCAGCTATATGTGGTACCACATGATCCTTGACTCCGTCAAGGATAATGCACTTGGCCCTCGCCATCGCCTCTTTGTACTTGTCATTATCATTTGGGTTGACTGGGATAGCCATTGTCTTCAAGGCGAAGTTCTTGACACGATTTCTGTCAAGCACTGATAAGATTCTGGCCTTCCAGATTGCGAAGCTCGATGCTCCGTCCAGTCTATCTTGGTCTCTTACCCCATGAAGTGCCATGACGCTTCTCTACTTCCCTCCTGGAAGTTCTCTGTTCGACTCTTCTAAGTCTCTACTTCCCGTCTGGAAGTTCTCTTCTGGACTCCCTCTGAGTCCTGATTTCCCTCCTGGAAATCCTTCTGCCGCTTGTCGAGATGTCCCCTACTCTGATCATCTTGTGCAACTGCACTGCTGATCCAGGTTTCTCGGCTAGAAACCCTCGGTAACAACTCCTCTGGCCTTGCTCTGTCAGATACTGTTCTGACTACAGTACCTTTCCAGCTCCACTCTGCAATATTTTTGCAGCCTTCTAGACTCCATCAATTGCCTCTCTGTGATTTGCATCAGCCCCTATCTGCCTCACGCCCGCTCTGCGTCACCCCAGATGGGTCTGCGTCAGCCCTGTGATACCCTGCGTCAACCCTGTGATGCCCTGTGTCAGCCCTTTGCGTCAGCAACACTGGCCTCTTTGAGGCCTTGCTTAGCTCCCGACTTCTTCTGCGTGGCTCTGGCTAGATCTGCGTCACACTTCTTGGCCTCTGCGTTGCTAGAAACAACTTCTGTCACCTCGAGACAACTGTTTTCTGCTGCTATTGCTCCGCTCGGTTGATGTCTTTTAGTCCTCCTGTGATCTGCAATCATGCTTTAATACTGTTGACCACTACTGGTCAACTACCCATGCAGTCCCCCCCCCTCTTTTTTTTGCAGAAAGGGGTTGCACCTGATCGACGTGTCCGTGCCATCCTACGGTCATCAGCAGCTTGATCATTTTGATTGAAAACCCAGTCTGCATGTATGAAATGTAAATAATCTTAGCAGGTCAGAGTCATGTATGTAAATTGCCTAGGTGGACCTAACTTTCTAATAATAATCTATGTCCCGGAAGGTTTTTCGTCTCACCGATCTACGATCGGCAGAGTTTTCCTTCAACCTGACCCCAAAGCCGGGATGCATTTTGTTATTAGAACTTTAGGAGAATCCTAGTGTGTTAACCTGCTAGATTATAGTTGTGTTGCAGAACTGGGTGGTTTATGAGGGTCTATGTTAAAATGGGTTTGTCCCCTTAAGATGTAAATTGTAAAAGTCATGATGTAATGTGTCTTGAGGGTTGAAAATGTTAATCCCCTCATGCGTCTTAGGTCCTAGGTCTTAGGGATTTTTTTTTTCAAAGGCTATGTTTGATGATCCATGATAAAAACAATAAAAAATAATAATTAAAAATTAAAA
>APFE031260109.1:806-11949 GCA_000404065.3 Pinus taeda | reverse complement strand
GATCCTCCATTTTCCATTTTTCTTGGGTACCACCACCAAGGGAGAGACCCATTTACTGTCAGAGATAGGATAAATAAAATTAACATCTAAGAGTTTCTGAAGTTCGTCTTTTACTATCTCTTTTAGGTGAGGGTTGAGTCTTCTCTGTGGCTGACGGACAGGTCTTGCATCTTTCTCTATATAGATGTGATGGGTGCATAATTGAGGATCAATCCCCTTCATGTCAGGGTAATCCAACGCGAATGCATTTTTGTATTTTTGCAATACTTTAACAAGCTTTGTTTCTTGATCTACTGTAAGATTGGCTGGTGGATAAAGATCAGTGGATCGTGGTAGATCCGGGTACTAAACCATAGGGAGTGACCGATGAAGAATGGAAGAAGCTGGATCGGAAGGCAAAGAGCACAATACGATTGTGTGTCTTAGATTCAATATTGTTGAATGTATCAGGGGAAGCTATGGCGAAGGCTCTATGGGACAAGTTAGGGACTTTGTACCAATCTAAGTCTCTGGTGAATAAACTATTCCTACGGAAAAATCTGTATAACCTGAGGATGAAAGATGGAGACTCGATGATAGAGCATCTGAATGCGTTAATATTGTGGTAAGTCAATTATCATCTGTTGATATTAAAATTTCGGATGAAGATAAGTGCATCAGTCTGTTGTGTTCTCTACCAGATTCGTGGGATAGTCTAGTTATTGCCATAGGTAGCAATGCAACGGCTTTGCAGTTTGATGAAATAGCCTCAGCCTTGCTGACGGAGTTGATGAGATGGAAAAATATGGACAACCAGAATGGTGATTCCTTGTCTATACGAGGATGGTCATAGAATAGAAACAAAAATAAGTCATCGAGTGGGAGATCTAAATCTAGAAGGAGATCTAAATCTCCAGGAAAACCTATAAAGGTGGTGTGTTAGAAATGCGGTAAGGAAGGGCACTTCAGAAGGGATTGTAATCTAAAGCACCTGATAAAGGAAAGGGATCTGATGATGCTCCTTTTGCAGAGGTGAAAACCACCTCAGATGAAAGTGGGGATGTGCACTTGGCTTCTTCAAGTACACATGTAGATCATGAGGCATGGTTAATTGACTCAGGTGCATCCTTTCACTTCACTCCCCATAGAAAGTGGTTCTATGAGTATGAGAAATATGATGGTGGTGATGTCTTCTTAGGAGATGATAGGAAGGCTAGAGTCATTGGTCGCGGAAACGTAAAGTTGAAGTTGCAAGATGGAAGGGTTAGAACCCTTCCAGGTATTTTTCATATTCCTACATTGGCCGAAAATCTGATTTTTGTAAGCAAGTTGGATGATGCAGGCATAAAGACAATGTTCGAGAAGGATACCTGCAAGATGGTTCGAGGAGCACTGGTATTAATGTGGGGAGTTCAGATTGGAACTCTGTACAAGATGCAAGGTAGCACTATTGTTGACGGGTGCAATAGTTCTATGGTTGCTGAAAATGGAGCCGAAAATCTAGTGGTCTCTGGAGAGAAGACCATGCTATGGCATCAAAGTCTTGGACATATTGGAGACAAGGGCCTTCAAATACTTCATGGTAATAGTATGGTGGGAAGTATGAGTAATAGCTCTTTGGATTTTGATTTCTGTGAAAATTGTGTATATGGGAAGCAGAATCGGGTGAGTTTCCTCTCTGGTGGTAAGATGATGAAACAGATATTAGAGCTTGTGCACAGTGATGTGTTTAGACCTGTGAAAGTTCCATCACTGGGTAAGTCTGTGTACTATGTATCATTTATAGATGACTTCTCAAGGAATACATTGATATATTTCCTTAAGGAGAAATATGAAGTCTTTGACAGGTTTAAAGAATTTAAGGCTTTGGTGGAAAATCAGATAGAGAAGAAGATAAAGGCACTGAGGACAGACAATGGTGGAGAATTCTGCAGCAAGGAATTTGAAGAATTTTGTAAGAAGTATGGTATAGCACGGCAGAAGACTACTCCATATACACTTCAGCAAAATGGAGTCGCAGAAAGAATGAACAAGACGTTGATGGAAAGGGAAAGAAGCATGCTCAGTGGTGTCGGGTTAGGACAGGAATTCTGGGCAGAGGCAGTGGATACTGCATGTTACTTGGTCAACAGGTCACCTTCATCAGCGTTGGGGGATAAGACTCCACAAGAAGTATGGACTGGTAAGAAACCCTCTCTTTCACATCTGAGGGTATTTGGATGTGATGCATATGTACATGTTCCAAAGGAGAAACAAACCAAGTTGGATAGTAAATCTAAAAAAGTGCATCTTTATTGGGTATAAGGATGGTTTAAAGGGTTATAAGCTTTGGAACCCAGTAACAAGGAAGGTTGTGTATAGCCGAGATGTGGTGCTCAGAGAGGTGAAAGATGTTATTAAACATGAAGTCCAACCAAAGGAACCTGCGAAGATAGAGTTTGAGCTATAGGAGGAAGAATCAGACTATACAACAAAGGAGGAATCAAAAGATGAAGAACCAAAAACTCTGGGTGTGAGAAGATCAGTTCGAGAAAGAAGGTAGCCAGAAAGGTATAGTCCATATGCTTTCTGTTCAAATTTTTCTTTATCTATTACTAATGACGATCCTAGAACTGTGAAGGAAACAGTAAATTCAGAGGATGGAAAACTATGGAAAGAGGCCATGGTTGATGAAATGGAATCTTTGCACAAAAATGAGGCTTCGGATCTGGTGGAGTTGTCAGCTGGAAGGAAACCCATTGGCAGAAAATGGGTGTTCAAGAAGAAGACAAATGTAGAAGGAAAGGTGGAGAAATACAAAGCTCGGTTGGTAGCGAAAGGTTATTCCCAGGTGCCGGGAATTGATTTTTGGTGATATTTTTTCTCCTGTTGCCAAGGTAACTTCTATTAGATTACTTTTATCTGTTACTACTGCTTTTGATTTTGAGGTAGAACAGATGGATGTGAAGACAACATTTCTTCACGGGGATTTGGAAGAGGAAATCTACATGAAGCAACCTGGAGGCTTTGTGGTGAAGGGTAAGAAAGAACTGGTATGCAAGTTAAAGAAGTCTCTGTATGGGTTAAAACAGTCACCAAGGATGTGGTATCAGAAATTTGATACATTTATACGGGGACTTGGGTTCACCAGAAGCAAAGTAGATCACTGTGTGTATTTTAAATTAATTGGTGACCGTGTTATTTATCTGGTCTTGTATGTGGATGATATGTTGCTGGTTGGAAATGACAAAGAAATTATCCAGGATTTGAAGACCCAATTGTCCTCCAAATTCGACATGAAAGTTCTTGGTGCTGCAAACTATATTTTGGGCATGGAAATTAAAAGAGATCGGGTAAAGAGGAAGCTCTAGTTAAACCGGGGGAAGTATGTCGAGACAATACTACAGAGTTTTAATATGCAGGATAGTAAACCGGTGAAGGTTTCTATTCTTGTAGGTGTGAAGTTATCTGCTGAACAGTGTCCCAAGACACAACAAGAGGAAGAGGAAATGTCTCGTGTTCCATATGCAAGTGCAGTTGGTAGCTTGAAGTATGTAATGGTCTATACTAGACCAGACATTGCACATGCAAAGGGAGTATTGAGCAAGTTTATGTCAAAACCAAGGAAGGAGCATTAGACAATAGTGAAGCGGGTTTTCAGGTATTTGTGTGGCACTAGTTATTATGGTCTGTGCTACAAAGGAAGATCAGGATTGGATAGAGTTTTGGATATTCGTGGCTTTGTTAATGCAGATTGGGCCAGAGATCTAGATCAGAGAATATCTACAAGTGGGTATGTGTTTAACCTATTTGGAGGTGCAGTCAGTTAGATGAGTAAGAAATAATCTGTAGTGGCACTATCAACTACAGAGGTAGAATACATGGAGACACTCATGGAAGCAAGGAAGCAATTTGGTTGTAGAGATTGTGTTCAAGTATGGGGTTAGTACAGAGAGCTAGAAGGATAGACTGTGACAGCCAAAGTGCAATTTTCTTGGCAAAGAACCCTGCTTTCCATTCAAAGATAAAGCACATTGATGTTCAGTATCACTTTGTGAGGGACATGATAGAAAACAAAAAGGTGTTGGTGGTAAAGGTGGACAATTTGAAGAATAATTCAGATGCATTGACAAAATCTGTGAGCTCGGAGAAGTTCTCTTGGTGTAGAGAAACAATGGGCGTTGCAGGGTTGGATAAATGACTAAGCTCTCCTGTGGCCCCCTGTGGAAAGAAAACAACAAGTGGGAGAATGTTGG
This sequence comes from Pinus taeda, assembly GCA_000404065.3. Lineage (NCBI taxonomy): Eukaryota > Viridiplantae > Streptophyta > Pinopsida > Pinales > Pinaceae > Pinus > Pinus taeda. The sequence continues at coordinate 7,735 of APFE031260109.1, read as the reverse complement.
GTTGTGTTATATTCTTTCCATGACTAGCTATGGGTTGGGCTATTGTTATGTGGGAAAACATTTTTGGACCCTATTATAGTGGCGAACCTACCTATGGTTGTGCATGGTTCACACATGGTTTTGGGCACGATGGTTTTTTGGTCCATGGATTGGATGCTTCAACATATATATATATATAAATATATATAATATATATATATATATAATATATATATATTATATATGTATTTGTAACATTGAAATGAACATAATAAAAATCAAGCTGGTAGTCCCGGTTTTGGGATCCAGGGGAAAATCTTTGTGTATATGTGTTTTATGTGTTATGCTCTCACATTGTTTATTTTCTGTGTTTTAAAATTCGTATGCAGGTAATTTTTGTACGAGGTTAAAACCTACATTCATGATTCGAAAAACACCCCGGGGGAAGAAGAATGCAAGATTCCATGAAAGATATGCAAAGGTTCAAAACTAGATGAGAGGACATTGCTTGTCATCAGGCCTTCCTTCTAGCACCAAAAAGGTTGATGGTGTTAGACCCGCCAACATGTCAAGGGGATCTCCCTGGTAAGAAGTCCTAATTAGACCTCAGATCATTTGGTGTAGGAGTCAAAGCAGTGGGTTGTAAGGTAATGCCTTGACCACGATGTCGCACAAAGGAAAGTAAGATAACTCTGTCAATAGCAAGGGTGTGACTGATGCAGTGAGTCAAGGAAAGAGTATGAGAGGTTCCAACACTTCAAAGGGAGAGGAAGGTGAAGTTGAGTTCCAGGTTGAAAGGGATTAGTCCCAACTCGGCTAGGAACACACCACACAAAGGACATGCACAACTTCAGGTAGAGTAGTCAACACGAATGCGGTAGTCCAAACATACAAGGTAAGATAACACAAACAACACTCACGGATAAGTCTGAGACGAGTGTGATGGTTGATATAATAAGGTTCAAAGAAAGGTTTTTCTGATGTTTGACAAAGAAGTCCACATGGACAGTGACAACATTAACAACATATGCAACACATTAACAACAAGATTCATATAATTGCATGCAAATCCGTTCATATACAAGTAAGTAATTTAAACAACATATATCACTAAAGAAACCAGAGCAATCCAACTACAATAACAACATATGCATGAAAATGTGCTGGCTTTTATTATATAAAGAAGTGTAAGTCACAATCATACAATACACCATGTAAACCTACTAGCCCTATCAGTATAACATTACAACGTGTTATGAAACCAGCTCACAAAAAGATAGAAAAGATAGATCAACGACTTAGAAATCATTCTCTTTGAGGGGGAAACCTCCTTTACATTACACAAATGAAAAATTCTTGGATGATACAAATGAAAAAACCTTCTTTCTATATATATGAGTCTAAGGGGTTACAATATAACCAAAGTCAACCTAACAATAATAATATAAGGGCTCAAAAATGAAAATAGTGGGCTTCTATGGGGCACAATAATAACAATATGGGGACAATAGGGGCACAAAAATAACAATAAGGGATACACTGATAATAGTAGTGGGGGAATCACTATTATTAAAGGGACCTAACATGCCCCTCTCCTTCAAAAACGTGTTTTCCTCAATGCTTGAGTAGTTCTAGATGCTTCTGTATAAAATTCTCATCCTCCCATGTGGAATGTTCAATGGGTAAGTTCTTCCACATGATGAGATACTCTGAAATTGATTGATTTTGCAGCTGCTGAGTTCTTGTTTCTTTGACTACTTCACGTTCCAATATGATTTTTCCTTCCTCATTAAGTTCTGGCAATATTGTTTAAATTAGGAGCTTGTCACCTATAACCTTCTTTAAGCATGACACATGGAAAACTTGGTGCACTCGGGAAGCTGCAGGAAGCTCCAATTTGTATGCCATAGTACCTATCTTTTGCAACACCTTGTACGGACCATAATACTTTGGTGATAATTTATTATCATTCTTAGCTTGCTTGAGGGACATCTGTTTATATGGTTGTAGCCGTAGGCATACCCAATCACCTACATCAAAACTTCTTTTACTGCGATGTTGATTTGCTTGCTATTTCAGTCTATTCTGCGCCAAGTTGAGGTTATCATTTAAGAGTTGGAGAACTTGTTTTTGATGCTTGATGTGATCTTCCACTGCTTGAACCTTAGAATTTTCTCTTAAATATGATGTGATAGATGGTGGATGATATCCATAAAGTGCCATAAATGGGGTCATTTTTTTGTTGCAGTATGGAAGGAAGTGTTATACCACCATTCAACTAGAGGCAACCATTTGACCCATTGTGTCTGTTTATCAGATACAAAGCAATGAAGATATCCTTCCAAATATTTGTTTATTATATCAGTTTGCCCATCAAATTAAGGATTATAAGATGAGCTATGAGCTAACTGAGTACCAAGACAAGAAAATACTTTTGTCTAAAAATATCCAGTGAAAATGGAATCTCTGTCGCTTACAATAATATTTGGGTTTCCATGTAACTTTTGAATTGTTTCCATAAATGCAATAGAAACTATACTCTCTTTAAATGGATGAGATAATGCAAAAAAGTGTGCATACTTGGTAAGTCTATCAACTACCACCATGATAAAACAATTTCCTTCGGACTTGGGCAAACCTGTGATAAAATCCATTGAAACCTCCTCCCAAAGTTGGCTTGGAATGGATAAAGGTTGTAATAGACCCAGGGTCTTAATTGTTTCAACTTTATTTTTTGGCAAACCAAACATTCCACCACAAACTTTTGAATATCCGATTTAAGGCCATCCCAAAAAAAAATCCTTCTTAACCCTATGGTAATTTTTTAGAAATCCTAAGTGCCCTCCTATGGGAGAGGTGTGCAATTCCCTAAGAATCTTTTGTTTGAGTTGGGAATTCTTACATAGGTATAACCGATCTTTGTACCATAATGAATCTTTTCTCTAGCTAAATGTCTAAGATGTAATAGGATCTTGTTGTAACTTTTGAATGAGTTCCCACACTTCTTCGTCATTCTTCCATTCATCCCTTGCTTCGTTTATCCTTGGGATGGCCTTTGGGAGTCTCAAATACCTTGGAATGATTGTCCAAGACTTTTTGGAGCTCTGGAGAAATAGATGATTTCGATGTGGAAACCTCTGGTGAACATAATTGTGCAATTATGCCTCATTGTTCTTTATTTATAAGATTTGTCATTTCATTAGAGCTTATTATATTTCTCGGTTTCCCTGTGATACCCCTTAATTCAACTTCCTTTCCTTCTAAAGAAAATTTCATGAAAATTTCTTGAAAATTAAAAGCTATTATACCCAAGGATTGTAGCCATTAGACTCCTAGTACAACATCAACACCACCCATTGGAATGGAAAGAATTGGGTTATTCAATGCATATTCTCCCCTAAATAGCTTGATATTATGGCACTTTCCTGAGCAATTTATGGTTCCTCCACTTGCAACCATCACTTGACACTCTGGTGTTGGATATAGGAAGAAATTTAATTCCTTGGCTATCTTACAATGAATAAAATTATGGGTACTGCCCGAACAAATCAACACTATTACCCTTTTCTTCTTGATATGCCCTTCTATCTTGATAGTTTGAGGAGTGGTAATTCCAGCTAATGCATTACAAGATATGGTTGAATTCATTTCTTCTTTCTCTAGGGTTTGTTCCAGGTGTATATCCTCTTCTTTTGATGTTTCTTGTTCATTTTCTTCTTCCTCTTCACTATCTATGTAAAATAATTTCTTCTTAGCACACTTATGACCTTTAGTGTATTTGCTATCACAACTGTAACAAAGCCCTTTTGATTTTTTTTCTTCCAATCATTGTGGTGTAAATCTTGTAGGTTGTGGATGGCTAGGGGCAACAACACTTTGATCTTTATGGTTGTGAGTGTAGGCTTCCTTTTTGCCATAATTTTTCTTTCCATTTTTCTTGCCAACCTGAACGCCTTCTCCAATGAATCAGGTTCCCAAAGGCAAACCTCATGTTGGATTTTATCATTTAAAGTCCTTATGAACACATCAATCCTATGCTCCTCTTGAATATATTTTACCCTTATATTCAATTTTTGGAAGTCCTCAATGTGCTCCATCATTGAACCCTTTTGTTTGAGATTTATCAATTGGCTAAACAAAGTGTTTCTTTTTGTATCCTCATAATGTGCTATCATTTCATCTATAAAAATAGCCCAAGTGCCAATTTGTTTATGAGAGTAAAGCCATCGATACCATACAAACTAATTTGGTTTCAAATATAAAGTTTCAATGCGTACCTTTTGTGTGTTTTGGACATTATGGAGATCGAAAAATTGTTCCATCTCTAGTATCCATGTTACGGTATCCTTGCCATCAAAATTCCTCATATCGATCTTTGGAACATGATGGTTCTTCGATCCAACATTAGAGTCTATGAAATCATGATTAACATTTATTTTGTTCTCATCATGAGTTTCCTTTACTACCCTTTCGCCATTAGTAACCATTTCATGTAGAAACTTTGTCAAATTTGTCCTCAAATCGTCCACCTTAGCTTCCACGCCTTTCTTTAAATCATCTATCTTCGCTTCCACATCATTCGTATTAGCTTCTACGCCTTTCTTTAAACCATCCATCTTAGCTTCTGTTATTTTTTGTGTGAGTTAAATTTGTTGCACTTGGTCTCGTAATTTTGATATATCATGCTGCATTTCTTCCTCTTCTTCATGAGTCATGCTAGAAATTTCAGGTTGCTTACTAGGTGTTTCCATTTTCTTTCTTCGAGGCATAAATTACTGATAATAATTCTTCACTATGCCCTTTAAATTCCTTCAAAATAATTTTTCAAACCAAACTTATGCCAAAATTTAAAAAAACTACACACCTTTGTTCACTTTGTAGGAGCTTGATATTGAATCTGCTATATCTCTGTAATTGTTTATCTCCAAGGCCTGAAATTGATTCCTATAGCAACCCTCTGAGTACTCTTTCTAACCTCACAAGTCTGATCAAGATTGGATTCTCCAATGAAGCGTTATGTCAAATCTCCCACGATGACCTGATTATAGACTGGTTTAATAGAGAGAGCTTCTACGAAGTGCCACGTGTCAATGTTTTGACCTTAGGATTGGAAACTAATACACAGAAAACTAAATTTCGTCCTTGTTCTGTAACTTCTTACGAAATTTCAATTTGATTCTTAGAAACAAAGTTATGACGATGTTCGCTAGGTCACTTGTTTGAGATATAATTTGGGATCCTACAAAAACCTTAACTTACTTGGATCATATCTCCGAAAATATAGCGAGACAAGATCTGAAATTCAGACCTGTCATTTAGAGAGATTTCAGCTCAAATGAGGTTTTTTTTCCACTTCTAAAACACTGCAGAAAAATAGTTATAGTGAAAATTCCACGATGACTTGTTTGGAGCAACGAAACCATAGAATCCAAGCTTTGATACCAAATGTTATGAAACCAACTCACAAAAAGATGGAAAAGATAGATCAACGACTTAGAAATCATCCTCTTCAAGTGGGAAACCTCCTTAATACTACACAAATGAATAATTCTTGGATGATAGAAATGACAAAACCTCCTTTCAATTTATAGGAGTCTAAGGGGTCACAATATAACCAAAGCCGACCTAACAATAATAATATAAGGGCACAAAAATAACAATAGTGGGCTTCTATGGGGCACAATAATAACAATATGGGGACAATAGGGACACAAAAATAACAATAAGGATACAATGACAATAATAATGGAGGAATCACTAGTATTATAGGGACCTAACACAACCACATCTGCTTGCTCCTCCAACGAGATGTACTAGCTCCGTGCTGTGGAGAAGCCAAGGTGCATTACAATACTATCCAAGCACTCTTCAAGATAGTCTTAGTAGAAGCTTGGCTGACCAAAATCACATACAATTAGTTACGAGGGACTATTTATATCAAAGGGTGGGGTGAACCTTGACATTCCCCTTTATGACAGTTCAACTACCCTCATGACTCTTCAACTACTCTATGACTGTTACATCCAACTGGTGACACTCAACTTACACTTACATGACTCAACATTATAATGCACATGTACTCATGTGAGACAACATGGCTTGAGCAAGCCTTGCAAGACATCACTGATACTTGATCCGCTGTGGTGTGACCAACTCTTTGACATGCTTGTGATGGTGAAGTTGGTGAGCTAATGCCAAGCTTGGTCGTTCGTGATGGTGTGCATGTACCTCATGGTGACATCTTGCTGAAGCGAACTCTTGCCTCCTTGTTGGAACCGATGCATTGGTTCAGCCCCTTCATCCAACTCGTCTACTGACATGCACATGGTCTTCTTGGGTAGAGTTGAACTGGCAATGCACTCATGCATAGTGTCCATGTTGATCTTGAAGTGTGTGATGGTGGTCATGCGCATCAACTTGTCGAAGTGCATGTTCAGCCCCATTTTGACTTGCTTCTTGTCTTTGCCTTGGTGAGTGTGTTGAATGGATTGGATTGCATGTGTGTGCTCAATGACATACATGCTACTGGATCCTTTGCATGTTATTAACAACACTACTCACCCTTTTTTCTCTGTGTCAGCTGCTGGGATGGATCCTTAACTTGTACTGGCATAGTTTCATCCACAAGTGCATGTTGCGCCCATTGTTGTTCCTGTTCCTGCTATAACTCATTGGACTGCCTGTGTAGCTTCATTTTCTTCCTGAGTTGTTTCTTCAACACATGCAACTCCTTCTTGGTCCCATATTTTGCCTTCGCGCAATCTTCATGTCGCGCTATCACTTCATAGCCCGAGTCTCCAAATTTTCTTTCATTATCAGTCGATCTACTTAATCTTGCAACTTTGCTCTGCCTTTAGGTTATGTTATCTTAAAATCAGACCCTGGAAGGCTGCAGACCAGGAAGACTTCAAGTAACTGTTTCAAACCTACTTTAGGCTAAGGCTTAGCCT
>APFE031260099.1:164977-194076 GCA_000404065.3 Pinus taeda | reverse complement strand
TGAGTCTTTTGGTGATAGGAAGGTCTTTTATGATGCATAAGTCTTGGTTCTTCTTGAAGAACATCTTTTTGCAGATCTTGCCTACAGTCAAGGGGAGCATGGTCAACACAGCAGGACAGAGATTTCAGCATGTACTAAGGGGGAGCATAACCCTTTGCCCTTGATGAAAAAGGGGGAGAATGATCTTGAGGATCTTGGTGTTGCCATCAAGTCCAACGGGGGAGATTGTTGGCATTATGGCACAGGTTTGGAGCTATAGCGTAGGTGTTGTCCTTGATGACAACTCTCTTTGGTAACAGATCTCAGTTCAGACACTCAGCAAGAAGAAAAATACATATACGCAGGTTCATCTAGACGAAGACGCGTATACACGCGGGTTATACATAACAAAAGCGCGTATATGTTGGGGATCATACTTTTGGTCCATGGTAGTTAGTGCTTGGGATTTGAACCTATGTTTTGGACCATGGCGTCTCATCAGATGTGTTGATCCCTAGTTTTGAGTTCATGGTTTTGAAATGTTATGGTTTTAGATCATGGTATTGAGGAAGGCCTAAGACTATAAAAGAGGAGGGAGATCATGTGGCAAATGATCATCTAAATTATTATTGAAGAACTAGAGCTGGTATATTGGTAATTGGGTTATGATGCAGATCTAGATCTGAATGGAGGAACCTTAGCGCAAAAAGAAGGATAAGTTCTATTGATGGGTCATAATCATTAAGCTTGAATGATAGTATCTTTGTATGATTTTGATCTGCTAGATGTGGCGCTTTCTTGATCTAAAAGTCTGATAATCTGGGTTAATTAATGATTGAATATCTGAAAGAGTGAATTATCCTTTATAGATCTGTACGCAGGTTCAGTGAAGCGAAGGCGCGTATACATGCAAGTTCTGTGAAGTAAAGAGGCGTATACGCAAGTTGTTCCATACGCAGAAGCATATGCACGCTAGTTTCAGGCTGTCGAAATAGCGTATATACTCTAAGTTGTGATCTAGCTGCTTCTGTCTATCGCTGTTGTGTTCTGGGTTCTGTTTTCTAGTGTGTAGTTTCTGGTACTGTGTTTTGGGTATAGCTGTCAGAGAAGTATCTACTTCATTCAGATATAATTGGTGAAAAGGAGATTGGTTGATGATTGATTGTCCAGTCTGAAAATTTATGAAACGCGGTCCCTGGAAGAAAGAGAAGGTTGTAGCCTTCTGTAGGCCAGCATCTACGTACTAGTATCTTGGCTAGTACAAGAGCTAAAGGGGGTTGTAGCTCCCTTCCAAGAGAAGCTGGAGAACGAGAGAGGGTTGTAGCTCTCTGCAGGTTGCAGCCTGCGTACTGTAAAGGACTGCACCGTACATTGTAAAAGAAGTTTCTAATTAAAGAAAGATAGAGACGAATTGCAGCAAGTGGTTTTCACCCACATTGGGTTTCCACCTTATATCTTGTGTTCTTGTGTGCTCTGTTTTACTGTCTCTGGTTACTGGTTATTAGATTCTGCATCACAGATTAACAATCATCATCAGAAAAATAAAGTAAATTAAAAGTTTGCTTTGTATACGTGGGTTTCCTTCTGCATAGTTGCGTATATACACGGGTTTAACTAACTGAAGTAGCGTATACAATTTGTTTTTGAAAAGGAATATTTAACTTGATAATACTAATTCAACCCCCCCCCCAGTATTATTTCCAACATAGTAGGGGTGGAGGGAAGCAAATGAAGCAATACAAAAAAACATCTAAGGGGGGGTTCCAAGAGCTTCAGGAGTGTTATAACACCATTTACCACCCTTGGTATATATGATGCTCTATGATATGGCCTAGGGCAGTCCTTCCCTACCAGACTTGGTCCATTTTTTAAAAAAAGAAATGTTTTAAATCCCATATGCAATTATGCCATATTTAAAGCACATGTACACGCGGGTCAGCCTATACCCAACCTGAGTATATGTGTTAAAACATTAAAACATATATAATCTCCATTAATTTGGGTGGGGTTTATAGGTTTGACTGGATACCCACCTACTATAGCCTATGGCCCATCTGTTTTCCAACTGAAAAACTAATTTGGAGAAGTATAAATACATCTCCATGGGAAGGCCTAAAGCAGGAGAAAATATTATATATTGATATTATAGTTGATTACATCCCTGATCAAGTCTGAAGATATCCGTGTGCCTTATGCACTCCCAGTCATAGGAAAACCATGTTTCCTTCTTGAGATGTTCATCATCCCTTCATGACATCCCTGTGTATACTTGTGGAGGAGGATTGTTGAGGCCTGGTCAAGACGGATCTGGAGGACGGTTTAGCTTGGAGCCAAAGGATGACTCAGGTTATAGTTCTTTCGTATTTTCTTTAGCTTACATTAATAAAGAGGTGATGTCTTGTTCCTGATGATTATGGTATTTATGCATTAATTTATGTCATGGTTGGCTTATAAAATCTCACGATAATGCTTATTTACTTACATGCTTATATGATCTAACCTTGATATCATGACCATGCTTTTAGTTATTTTTGGTGTATATGATTTGTCTTAAATTAATTGTGGGTCTTAAAGCGCAAGGAAGAAGTAGAAGGTTTGAACCCTACGGGAACGACTTCAAACGTAGGACCTACGGGTTTTGTACCAACTTTAATCGTTTAAGTATTAGGACTACTTGTTTGTATGCCCTCCACTCTGTTGGGGTTCCCAACCCAAGACCCTAGGGTGATTCTACTCGAAACAAGGAGCCTAGCCCACATCCAAATTTGAGATCTTACTATAAATTCATTGAGGGAGGCAAAGTAATACCATAGAAATTTTCAATCCCTCTCTTCTTTGAGCTTGAGAAGGAGAGAGGAATAACACAATGTTGGATGAAAATTTCCAAGTCAAAGAAGGTAGAGTATGTGGGACATATGGAAGAGAAACTCCTATAGATAGACATGGAGTTGAGTGAGATGAAAGACAAGGAAGAAATTATGAGATCACAACTATAGGAAGAAAACACATGGTTAAGGAGGTAGTTGCAGGAAAAAGAGATCCAATTGGCCACCATGGAAAGCCTCTCCATGGAGGCACTTTAGTGCGGGATGCCATCAAGATCATATGAATTATACCTCAAAGATCAATGATTGCAATTTCAGATCAAGATACTAGCACAACAGGGGACTATGCCTTTCCATGACTATAGATAGTTCATCGAACTATGTGACAAAATCACCCTGGAAGATAAGGCCAAGATATTTGAATTTTACCTACACAACTTGGCCTTAACAGATTTAGTGTGTGGGACCCCAATGCAAAGTTGGGGGATTTACAATTAATGGCCCTTGCATCATGGATCAGTCATGAGGAGGCCAAGTCTAAAGAGGTGAAGAGAATATTGGAAAAAGAAGGGGAACCCCTTTAAATCAAAGAAGAATAGATAAATTCCATGGATGTCATTGGCAGCCACAACATCATCTCCAATGATGCCCAACTTGCACAAAGATACCTAGCTACACAAGAAAAATCCATCACCCACTTTGAAGACATCTTGAGGTTGTTGGGAAATGAAAGTCAACAAACATGCCATAGGAGATGGAGCAACCTACCACACAATCTAAGGATCAAAGAGTACCATTCCCCAGATAGGTTGAGGAATGCATTGGAAAGGATCCCACTGTATAAGAATTCCATGCAGAAACTAAAAATCAATTGGATTGGTTTGAAACTTAGTCCACCTTTGCTATTGGGTTGTCAGAAGATAGGAAGGAAGAGGAGGAAAGAAAGTAGTGGGAATAAATAGAGAAACATGCATGGTTTTATCATCAAGAGGAAACTCCATCAACAGAGGCTTGGGATATGAGAGAGGCCACAAGAGCTATGAAATATATGGACATAGACTAAGCTTCTCAGAGGATGAGAAACACCTTCAATAGGGGGGTGACAATGAGGTTCATCAATAGGTAAACTATATGGGTCTTAATGCCACTCTCTAGCTTATTAAAATCAACTTTTCTCACATTTAATTACATAGTTTATTATATTTTTCTTAGTGAAAAGGGTAAAGATGAGATGTTATATCATCTGGCCAAATATGCATTAATTGCAGGAATTGGAGCATTTTTGGGCTAATTTAAGTGCAAGGACTTGAAGTGGACAAGAAAGAGGGATTTTAGGATACATGTCTCCCTCCTTAACTCAAATCATTTGACTATTCCTCCACCATATCTCATCATCTCAGAGTTACAAGTAGCCAAGCCAACTGAGTTCATTGGCAGCCAAGCCAGTGACAGTGAAGACAAGTCATTCTCGAGTTTAGGAGCCAAGTCGTCCTAACTTTTAGGAAGTTGTTGGTAGCTTTAGTTTGTATAAATAAGAAGGCCAAGGGCCTCATGTTGGTTTATAGGGGCCTAACCCAGGTTCGGAAGAATTATTTAACCAAGAAAATCCCGTAGCTACTGGCCCTTTCGGCAACAGCGTGTGAAGCGTGGACTGAGGTCTCACCTGAGGTAGCAAGGGAGGGTGTTGGAACCAGGTTTCTGCACCCTAGGGATGTCTAGATGTGGTTTGGAGGCTTCGTGCTCCGTTCTACAGTGTCGCGCTATGCTTTAATCCACGTGGATCCTAAGTACCCCGCACAATCTACAGATCTAATCTAGTGAATGCAGATGTATTTTTACTAGGGTCTTTAAGCAAACATTTATTACTTTCATTTAGTTGGAATATTAAGATTAAACATGATTCACAAGTATTCAATAAGCATATGTGCGCAGATCAAAATAGTTTCATTAAGCATAAAAGAACAGAGTTGCGATAGTTCAGAATTAACACAGAATTCAGAAGAAACTTATCTTTATTTCCACTTATCACCCTTACATCTAGATCTGCCCTATGCACTCAGTGGTAGGGGTCTGCGCACACAGCGGCGGACTCTTCTAGGCCTCTGCGCACACAGTTGTAGAGCCTCTTTCCTCTACCCAAACCCTCATCTCAGGCTTACAGACGCTTTTAGAAGGCTCTCCTCAATCACCCATTACATCTCCGATTCCAAAATCATACTCAAAAGAGAAATTCCTTTGCCCCCATAGGGTCGCGCTCTATTTATACCTATCTATGGTCCACGGACCGACTTACTTCCTATTATTTTACATTATTTCTTAGGCAGACAACCCTTTGACTCGACCTTTTACATTTCGCGCTCTGCATACTTCGGAGTTTTTACAATAATTTAATCCTAATTTCTAGGTGGACAACCCTTCTATTATTTTACATTATTTCTTAGGTGGACAACACTTTGACTCAACCTTTTACATTTCGCGCTCCGCATACTTCGGAGTTTTTACAATAATTTAATCCTAATTTCTAGGCTTTTTTCCCAAAACCGTTATGCGGGACCTCCGCTACCTAACAATCCCCCAACACAATCATCGTGACTCGTCCCAAGTCACTCCCTGGTGCGGCAAGACGCTTTGCCTTGGCTTCACAGTTCACCTACCTTTGAGTGACGCTCGTCGTCGGGCTACTCCTTTGTTGTCTCTTGCAACGCTTCTTCTAGATCTAGCTTCGTTGTTTCTCCCACTTCCTGCAACCGATAGTACTCATTTTTCTCTACTCGGTTAACACAGAACTTGCCTTATAGTATTTTAGCGTGAACGAGGAAGCCACATACGTGACCCCTTGGTACCACCGCAATCACTTCCGACCTTCGTATCTTCTCGTCGCACTGTATGCTGTAGCCTACATTGCAATTTTGCAAGACCCTTGCTGCCATCCGTAGGATCCTAATTTTGAAGAGACAGCAGAGCCGACTTATTATCTGCATATCTACCCGTGGTCTCCATCTGCCAATCCTTTCACTTTTCTGTTGTAGTTCGTCGGCCAACCCCCGAGCGAGGCGATGACATCCAGACTAATTCTGCTTCATGTCTCCCCTTTTCCAGTACATCCCCTACCGTTGATGTTGCCATTTGCGGGATGCCCACAGCTGTCAACACCATACTCCTTAGAGAGTCTTGCTTCTTTAGCGGCCATATCACCACCCTCGGGCATACTCCTTGTGCAAAGAGAATGAAAAACCCCATATCAATATCCAGTATATGTTTTCCAGGAGTGTATGTCACCCGGTTGATGCCCCTCGGTGATTTAAGCCATGCGAATTTCAAATTCACTGATTCCTGCTTGTTCTAGTGTCTTTGTGTAAAATCTGTGGTGGCTCGTGCCATAGCTAACTCATACTTCCATTCTTAATTTCCCGCCACCTGCTCCCTTTTTCCATAATGCAGACATCATGTCGTGAATAGTGACAGAAATTGTCACCTTTCTTCGTAGCCACGCAACGGCGCACTTCTAATCGTGCGATCGTGAACTTATCACTGATCTAGCTTGACGCGTAGTTGGGTACTTGCACCTTCCACCATACTACTTTACCATCTCGCACTCTCTTTCAACTGGGTGGAGCAATGAGACTGTTCCTCGAATGGTTAGTCAGCCAAGGAACCTGCCCATGTAGAGCTTCAGGCAACTGCCATTGACTCGCCCCGGGAAGGGGTCTCCATTAAGTTTAGCTAGTTGAACCGCACCCCCATCCGTAACTTCCTTGACCACATAAGGTCCCAACCAATGAATTCGGAGTTTGCCGGGGAATTTTTCAAATTTACTATCGTATAGCAACACTAAATCATTCTCCTTAAACGTGCACACTTTGATATGGCGATCATGCCATGCTTTCTCACGCTATTTTTTTACTTATTGATGGAACCCAGCCAAAAAATGTTCCTCTTCCAGTTCCTCTAGCTGCACGAGCCATTTCTCCAAAGCCCTGTGGTCTGCCATACCTCTAATTGTCACGATCCGCAAACTAGGCACAATATATTCCATAGGAATAATGGCCTCTTTGCCATAGACTAACCGAAATGGTGTCTCGCCTGTCAACTTCTTGCACGTAGTTCAGTATGCCCATAGCACAGCAAGGATGCGCAAGTCCTTGTCATTGCACTACGCGTTAGAGACCTTGGTCAATGCGGTCTCCAAGATTTTGTTGAATGCTTCCATGGTCCCATTTACTTGCGGGTGGTATGTTGTACTCTGTTGGTGATAGATCTGGAATTCCTCTGTCAATGTGCTAATTGTTTCACTCAGGAAATGCGTTCCCCGATCACTTATGAGAATATTGGGACATCCAAACCTTGTGAGTACATTTTCGAACAAAAACTTTGCAGTTGTCAAAGCCATGCAGTCCTTAAGTGGATGAGCCCCTGCCCATCGGGTCAAATATTTGATCATGGTGATGATATAGCGTGCACCTGTCTTCCCTCATGGTTCGATGGGTCCCACGAAGTCAATTGTGCACTTCTCGAATGGCTGTAGCATCATCTGTGGCTGGAGCAGTATTTCATCCCTCCACGAGGGTTTTCCCATCCGTTGACATACGTCGCAAGCCCGAAAATGAGCTTTCAAATCCTGATGCAAAGTGGGCCACCATAATCTTGAGCGAAGAATCTTCTAGGCTGTGGCGTGACCCGCATAATGTCTGCCAACAACCAATGCATTTGCTTTTTCTAGGATCTATCCTCGCTCAAACTCCAGTACATATCGATGCAATATCTCATCATTGCCCATTTTGTAGAGATGTCCTACAATCACAGTGAAGTCTGCAGCACGTATAACTAATTATTTCTTCTATTGAATAGAAAATCCCTACAGTGTGGTTCTTGTAGTTAAGAAATGGATGATATCCTCAAAATGGCCATCCACGACATGTATTGCATATAGTTGTGCATCCGAGAGTCCGTCTTCTAGATTGGTGGATTCTTCGCCGGTCTCAATACGAGACAGGTGATCTGGGCATGCGTTGAGGCATCCTAGCTTTACGATGACCTCAAAGTCATATTCCTGAAATAAGAGCAACCTTCAACAAATGCACCTTCCCCGCCCCCCAACACAGGCTTGTTCACTAGGTATTTTAATGCCGAGTGATTGATATACATCTTAAAGTGGCCACCAAGAAAATAGTGGCGGAATTTTTGAATCGTGTATACCATTGCTAATCCCTCACGCTCAGTGGTGGAGTAATTCTTTTTAGATTTTGACAACCAGCGACTTGCGAAGGCAATCGGATGGTCCAGTCCCTCCACTCCTGGTTAAGTAAGTATCGCCCCCAACGCGATGCATGACGCATCAACATGCACATGAAACTCGACATCCCATTTTGGAAAGACCAATATAGGGGCTGAAGCCATCTTCTCCTTAAGCATCTCTAGGCTTTTGTTGCATTCCTCATTCCAGCAATAAGAAGCATCCTTCTTCAGTAATTGTTCCATCAGAGCCGTGATCTGCGCGTAACTTTTGATGAACTTTCGATAGTAGCCCGTGTGACCTAGAGTGGTGTGTAATTGTTTGACACTCTGTGGTGCTTGCAGATTGAGTATGACGGCGATATTTGTCGAATCCACCATCAAGCCTTGCTTACAAATGACATGGCCCAGCAGATTCTCGAACAGGACAAGGAAAGTACACTTCTTGAGATTCAACGCAATCTGGTGTCGGCAACAAGTATCCAGCATTAACTGTAAGCTCACTACATGTTTCTTAACTAGTCCAAACATGGTCCAATCATCCAGATAGACCTCTAAGAACTTGTGTATAAATTCTTTGAATGTTGCTACCACTATTCGTGAAAATATCGTCGACACGTTCTTTAGTCCGAAAGGCATTACTGTGTACTAAAAACAACCCCATTCAGTACCAAACATTTTCTTACTCCTGTCCTTTGGCACAATATTGATCTGGTGGTATCTTGAGAACCCATCCATGAAAAAGTAAGCTTCTTGCCCCCCCACATTTTCCAATACCTCATCCGTAAACGGTGTTAGAAACAAGTCGTTGATGCAGGAATCATTGAGCTTCCTGAGATCGACGCAGATGCGAATCTTGCCCTTCTGTTTCTTCTCCTACACAACCATCAGACTTACCAATTTGGACTCCTCGACTTGTGGAATGATTCTTGCTACCAGCATTTTGTCCAATTCTTTGTGGACCTTTGCTTTATATTTTGGAATCAACCGGTAGGGTTGCTACTTTACCGGTTTTGCATCTGGCTTTAATGTGATCTTCATCACTCCTAGTTCTCCTAGGATTCCTTTTAGCTCCGTGATCTTTGTTGGGAACAAGTCTCAATATTCCCGAAGCAACTCGATGACCTTCTCTATTGTGGCATCATCCTAGTAGTCCCCAAGCGTTGCATACTTTGGCTCTTATTCGGTTCCAATGTTAACTTGTTTCATTTTCAATGGTGTCGTGATATCTGAATCTTTAATTTCGGGTCCACGCACCTCCCTAGTCCCCTCTGATTCCGGAATATTGACATTTCACAGATCATCCTCATCATATTCTACCTAGACATTATAGCATTCGAGGGCCTGGCTCAGCTGCCGCGACCAGTCGATCTGCACAGTTTCCTGTGGCTCTAACGGTGTCTTGAATATGGTGGCCTTTACCAGCTATAACGCTTCGTCCACAGGATCCATCCATTGATCCTCGAACAGAAATGTCGACAAAAACCCTATGTGCAAGATATCCCACTCGCTTGTGTCGTGCCAGAGCTGTGCTTTCGTGTAGCAATTTATGGGAATGATGTCCAGGGTGTGATAGAATAAGTGCACCCATTTTGGCTGCAGTTCCTCTCCGTATGCTTTGATCCACCTAGTCAGGGGAATGCGCGGATCATCCCATCCATCATATTTCTCTACTATGCGTAGTTCTGGCTTGCCAAATCTGATCTTCATCATACACCTGCAGGCGCACCAATCTTCGAACGTTCCTTCATGTGTGCCACACCATCGCGAAGGCCTCGCGCGCAGTGCCCATTTCATCGCGTCAAACCATTGCTGCTCCAGTATTGTGATTTCAAATTTGGTCAGAAATTCATCTACCATCGTTAACCCATCATACTTTGGCAATTCGAAATCCTGGGCCTTTACCAAGTACAATGATTTCATCACCATGTTGCAGTGTAGTGTGGTTACTCCATTCAACCAGTTGTGCCATCGCTCATCTGAATCATCTGAATCATTAGTGCAAGATTCTCCATTCCCTCATGATATTCTTCTATCCTCCAATGTCTTGACCCATCCTTGCTCCTGGGCAGTCATTCTGTAACTACAATCTTTGTTGTCATCGTTGTGCACCAGTTCGATTTAGTGCGGACCTTCAACCAGATCTAGCAGAATGACGATGCGGAGTACCTTTGTTTCAAATACCATTGTCTGCTTCTTTATATTAATAACTCCGTTCATGTCGGTGGCCCAATCTATTCCTAACAACACAGGATAGGGCGTATTTTCATCCATGAGCTCAATAACTTCAAAATCTATGCAGGTACTTGCACCGTCAAGGTCTACTGTAACCCCTTGTAGCCTTCCCATGGGCATCACCTTCTGTTGATTTTCCATCTGTAATTGGATAGGGGACCATTGTAGTGTAGGCTTACCCATGCTCTCCCATGTCTATTTCGGCAATACGTTGGCATCTAAGCCCAGATCCAAAATGACCTGCTCCATCTCATAATCATCGATCTGCGTTGTTAACCACATTTCCCTTTTGGTCCATGATGCATATCTTCCCAACTTTCGAATGACACAAGGCTCACTCCACCCTGCGCATCTATTTATCAACTCCTGTAAGCCTTTAACCGTCCTGTTGTCGTGAAGCAATTTTATACATGTCCCTAAAAAGGTAGTTATCATTGAGGGATCCTTGTCCGTCTCGGGTTGGTCCCTATTACCTGGGGTAGAGACCTTCGCGAAGCTCCCCTAAGCTTCCCGATATGTCCCCTTATCACCGCTTGAGTTCTGTCCGTTTGCTCCTATGGCTGTGCCACTCCTCAGCACCATGTTAACATTGGGATCTTCCTTGTGAGGTTCGGACCTCATCATCTGCAAATTTTGGGTCGTTGTTGGTTGCGCTGCCCTCTTTTCCCGAATCTGCACTATCAGCGAAGGATAGTCTAGTAGCTCATGATCGAATTGCTCACAATAGATGCACAAAATTCTGGTTGGGTTGGTACAATCTCGCGCATAATGTCCTGGTCCTCCATAGTTGTAACAGATTAGCTGCCCGCGAACCCTTCCTGGTCCCATTCCACCCCATCCTCGACCGCACCCTTGGAACCCACCGCACGCAATTGCCACAATTGGGTCCTGACTTCGCACCTCCATCTGCATTCTATAGGTAGATGACTGATCCATCAGCGTTTGATAGCTACGAAAATTTCTTTCTTCGTGGCCCACTGATCTACAAAAGTTGCAAAAGCGCTGCTAGGGGGTCTAGTTGTATTTTGGTAATAGATGACAGTTATTAGTATTGTTCTTTCCTCCCACCTGACAGATTGTGCACTAGATCAGGGTGGTTGTGCTTGGCCCGGCCTGTGCCTCTAGTTGCAATGGTGTTGGTCCCCCTATTACCATAAAATTCACCGAGACTAGACAGTGATATTTATTGTGTCCCTCACTCTTACACCTTACACACCATACTTCCTCCCCGAATTTTGAGCACGGTATCTGTTCCTATTTTAACTTCTGCATTTCCAAGCATAAATTTTGGACCTGTGCTTGATTTTGCTGAACTCCCAACCCTGGGTCTGGTATCAGGTTTTTTGCAACCGCATTGCTACCTCCAATGCTTCAGCTTAGGTTGAGATATTTTATTGTAACAGAGCCGACTTCAAATATGGTATTAATGATGCGACGAACCAAGCACAATGATGATCATCTGTTAGTGTCATGTTGGCCTCATGAATAGCGCTTTTCAACCTCTGATCAAAATCCCACGGAGTTTCACCCAGCATCATTACAATCTCTTTGAACCCTACGACTGACTATTTTCCTGACTTCGGCTGGCTAAATTCCTTTTTTAATTCGGTCTGGATTTCCGCTACCCCCGTCGTTGGGTTACTGCTTGAATACTTCATTTACCATGACAGCGCTCGGTCCTACAGTGCACTAACTAAGGTACCTTTCCTGATATTATCATCCATGATTTGCTGCGTGTTCCATACTGATGTTAGCACAAACTAGAATTGCTCCGACTCTTCGCCTCTTTCTCCCTTGAATACCGGCAATTGAATCGCGCTTGCCATAGTTACCCTTGATCTATTATCGTCCTTGATCCCTTCGATCCTTCAAAATTTTTCTCTCTGTGTTCCACACTAGACACCCCTTATGCAGATCTCGGTCCCAGCAACAGAACCATTTGTTGGCTTATAGGGGCCTGACCCAAGTTCGAAAGAATTATTTAGCCAAGAAAATCTCGCAGCTACTGGCCCTTTCAGCGACAGCTCGCGAAGCACGAACTAAGGTCTCATTCGAGGTAGTAGGGGAGGGTGCTGGAACCAGGTTTCCGCACCCTGGGGATGTCTAGATGTGGTTTGGAGGCTTCAAGCTCCGTTTTGCAGCTTCGCGTTGCGCTTTAATCTACGCAGATCTTGAGTACCCCGTGCAATTTACAGATCTAATCTAGCGAATGCAGATCTATTTTTACTGGGGTCTTTAAGCAAACATTTCTTACTTTCATATAGTTTGCATATTAAGATTAAAGCCGATTCACAAGTATTCAATAAGCATACGCGCATAGATCAAAACAGTTTCATTAACCATAAAAGAACAGAGTTGCGATAGTTCCGAATTAACACAGAATTTAGAAGAAGCTTATCTTTATTTCCACTGGAAGGACTGCATGGAATTTTTGTTGTGAGGCAAAGAGATTTCAGAAATTTCTTTTATCCTATTAGGTTCTATGTGAATTCCATCTTTGAATACAATAAATCAAAGAAGTTTACCTTCGCTTAAAGCAAAGTAAGACTTATTTGGGTTTAGAGAAATTTCGTACCTTTTACAACGTTCAAAGATTTGTTTTAAGTATTCTAAATTATTACTGCATTTATTTGAATCTACTATTACATCATCTGAATAGATGACCATAGTTCTATTTAACAAACCTTTAAAAGCTATATCCATGCCTCTCTCGAAAGTCTATTGAGATTGTGGAAGTCTATGTAAATATAGATATCACCATTCTCTTTCTAGACTCGTACTAGGCTAGAAACCCATCGGGAATGTCTAACAAGAAAAATGATTTTAGCTTTAAGAAGTTTGTTTAATTCAGATTTGATTTGACTCTCCAAATTTGGATGAATCTTCCTCAACTTTTGTTGTACAGGCTTTTCATCGGATATAATAGGAATAGTGTGTTGTATGATAGAAGTATCATATGTTTTAAGATCATCATAATTCCAAACAAAATCATTTTTATATCTTCTCAACAAATGAATGAAGGCTAACCTTTCATCAGGTGCAAGACCAAGACCTAGATTAATATTCTATGGTTTTAGATCAGTGCCAAGATTTACTAATTCAAACCTCAATGTTGAACTTTGAATTTTTGAATTAGTTGGTTTCTTGAATCTGTTTTTAAGATCATACAGATCTTCCAACATAACTACATTTTTGGGTATGGGATTTTCATTTGTATTTTGTTTAAACTAAATATCATGTTGGTCTTCATCTATTATTTGGTCATTGTATGAGCCCTCAGATGTTAAGAAGTTTATGATATCCTGGTTGTCATTAAAAATTCGCCAATTAGTGATATTATCGGGAATAGAAGTTCTAAAAATTAACTCTATAAAAATCGGTCAGGACTATAATCCTCTGATGGTATGAGTTTGGAAGCAATGTTAGCGAAGAGATCAACACTTTCATTCTGAATTATTGGTATTAGAGAGATATTAAATGCCAAGAAATGTGAGGTAAGGTCTTGGACTAATGGTTGTGAATGCTTTAAATGTCCAGAAAGGCAGTGAATAGTGTTCCTTACTTGTTTGATGACAATTTCAGAGTCTCCAAAGACTTGTAGGTATTAGATATCTAGGCCTATGGCTTTATACAATCCTTGAATCAATGCCTTGTACTCAGCAGTGTTATTTGTGCATTCAAATTCAAGTCTACATTCCAACATAGTTTTCTCCCTTCAGGGCTAACTAGTATACAACCTGCTCCTGCTCCATCGTTAGATTTAGATCCATCAAAAAATAATTTCCAATACAAATAAATAACTATTAGTTTATCTACAAAATTGATTCATTTGGAAGAATCTATTTGCGAATAATTTTCAATCTGTTAGGTAATAGAATTCTCTAGAAAGGGTGAAGTTTGTGCATTAAAACTGCCAAAAAATGATTCAACATATAATTTCCAATGATAGTATTGTTTTATTCAATGGGCTCATTTTCTCCTTCCAGTTCAGTCACAATTTACTTTAAGTGCTTCTCACGGCCAACCCTTATTTGATTTGGCTTTTCATTGCAAGGAAGCCACATATGGGACCAGTCTATTGCAAAATAGCCATGAAGATTTTCGGACCAATCTCTGCTGAGGATTAAGCCGTAAAATTCAAGAATACCAGTGACTAATATGTCAATTACTTGATATACTCTTGGATTTGAAGAGAGCCTAATGGTGACCGAATTAATTTCTCCTATGAATTTGACTTGTGTCTGATCTAATTATACAATGTGAACAACATATTTTTGGGGTAAAACAATTAATTTTGTGCAGATCGTTTTTGACATAATTTTGGATGAATCCCCTGAATCAACTAAACAATTGTGCAAATTCTTATTAAATATTTCAAAATTCAAAAGAAAAGGAGGAGTATGAGAATTAGATCGACCACCAATTAAAACATCATCAGTTGATTTGTATTTATCCGATGAATTATTGGGAGGCTTACCCATTCCTTGAGCAGCTTGAGAAATTATAGCAGCACGAAGAAGAGAAGTAGGAACTACATTTAATTCCTTGAGTAATAGCTTCTGTTGATGTTTCAGCTTGCTAAGCTCATATAGCATAATATTATCTCTGGTCTTCTTCATGTCTTCAACTATGTTGTATTCCATGTCATTAGAAATTACCAAGGTTTTGGCTGCAGGCAAAGGATTAGATTGAGGTGGGGATGTTTGAGTAGACTTGGGAGATGATTTATTACCGACTTTTTTTTCTTTGACAACCGAAGTGGATGGTTTCTATTTTTTACTTGATTGCAATGAATCAGTAGCGCTCTTTCTTCTAGTGGTAACATGTAAATCTTCTTCTTCCTCATTGTCTCACAAAGGGAGAATGAAATCTCACATTCCATGTACTTCAACCAACTCTTCATCATCAGTTTGTTCATCTTCTGTTGATACTTCTTCTTCTTCTTCCAAATCTAGCTCAACATTTGATATGGTATTTGGAGGTTTAGGATCAGAGATTGAAATTATTTTAAAAGGTCTAAAAGGCTTTCTAGAAGAAGTTTCAGCTACTTGCTTCTTTATCTCAACCATTTCATTGAACATGGCTTTAAGTAATTTTTGCAGACCTTCAAGATCGAAAGGTCTTTAGGTGTTTTCTTCTTAGATTCGTCTTTGAAGGTGACCTTTTTGGATTTTCTTTCTTCTAATGTGTTTTTCTTCTCTAAGGCTAAAATTCGTTTCTCTACAGTTATAGATTCTTTTATATTTTCAACCAAGGTTGGAATAACATCTTTATCAACAAAAATAGTTGTATTTGAAGGGAGAGCAGAAATGTACCATTCATTTTGTACTTTAGCACTTGGTCTGGATGCAACTAGAATTTTGTTTAACAATTTAACAAAATGTGAATTGAAATCCTAAATGGGCTCTTTTGATTTATCTTTTAACTTGCAGAGATCATTAAGAAGAGTAATTGTTGAGCAGTCGTCTCCAAATTTGGTTAGGAATTGTTCTTGGAACACGTTCCAATTATCAATGGAACCAGATGATAATGAAAAGTACCATGATCCTATTGATCCTTCAAAAGTATAAGGAAATAATTGTACAACAACATCTTCTTCTCAAGTCCATTTAGATTTATAGATAACATGAAGTTGTTTATATGCTCCTCGGCAAGAAGACCATCATCGGGGTTAAATTTTGGCAACCATTTTTCTGGATGAGTAGGTAATGGATGTAACGGTCCTGCCATTTGAACGGATCCTATATTTTTCCATGGTCTTTGAGCCATTATGCGTATCTGCGTGGAAGAAGATGTACCAGCAGTAGAAGGTGATTTGGTGGAGGAAGATTGTGCTCCTCTACCGATGTAAATGACTATTTGAGATGGTGAAGTGGATGATTGGATAGAGTGAGTTTGCTATGAAGATGACTGAATAAATGGAGTTTGTGGTGGTTCTGAGAAAATCTCACTATAAGTTTTAGGCTCAGGTTTCATGGTTTTCCTTCGAGGAGGACATAGAGGAAATTCAAATGGAGGTATTCCAAATTTGTCACTCTACGATTTGGTTAATCTTCAAGAGGAATGAAAATATTAGGAAATGTTGGATTCATATAATTCATATACTTCTTGAGACAGAGAAATCCCTTCTAATTTTGAATTAAAGATTCTACTTCAGGAGTTTCAGGAGAGGAATGTTGAACTGATTTCTTTGCGGAAACACTAGTGGATTTTAGAGTTTTTTTTACAACTTCACGTTTGGGATTTGGAGATCTGGAATGTGAACGGGAAGTTGAGGTGATGGTGAGGGCATTTGACTCTTAGAATTGATTTCCGATTTAGATTTACTTTACATTCATTTCATTGGCCCTCCTTCTAGCGCCAAAATGTTGAAGCCTCGAAATTCACTGCAACAACATGGTGGATAACCACTCGGTCGGAGACTTGAATACCGTCCCTTATTTGTTTGCATTCATGGCTCTGACTAGAATTATGGGACTAGTTTCCCAATTTGAAAGATGGTAGGATGGGGTATGTGTTTGATTATCAAAGCTAATTTGGTAGATGAGGGTGGTTTCAAGGGAAAAATCAAACTGTATATGTATATATATATAAATATATTATTATATATATATATTAGATATTACCAGGTTTAAATCAATATTTGTGCGATCTAAATAAATTACTATCTTGAATGATAATGAAGATTATTCATACAAGAAGTATAAAACTTTCATTAAAAAAAACTATTTCGATTAAATAGTTAATCGAAATGGTTGACTGTAAAACCTTTTGCATCAAATACTTAATATAACTTTTTTTATAAAAAATAAAGAAAATACAACGCATGTTATATTTCAAAAGTGAAGGAATAACAGGTTGTATTAAAACATAACTGACAAACAATGTACATATAGAAGAAACAACTTAACAGTTCATAAAATAATCACTACACAATGATAAAATTACTTGATGTGAGATGATTGATCCATAGAAAATAAAGTTGTAATCCATGTGTTTTCTTCAAGATCGATCACATAAAAAACAAAAGTGAAATTCTTAGCAAACTTTCTTAAATGAACTCCATGGACTAGATCTTCAAAATTAAAGAAAGACTTTAAAAAGTACAGAAGTGTATGTTTTTTAAAGAGTCTCAATAAAATTGTCAAAACCCTTTCTAAATACATGAAAGGGATTTGAATAATAAAAATATTACAAAAATATCTAAGCACCAAATTCTGAGGAGTGAAACGACTCTCCTTAGAATCAGTGCCAAAAATGCAAAAATAAAATTGATTTAAAATTCAAAAATCTCATCTTGACTGGTGTTGGCTTGTGATTTGTTTCCTCTTCTCATAGATATTTATCATTGCCTGAACTCCTGGAGGTTGTCTAATGCTTATCTTCACTTGTCCAGCATAAACTGTATCTGATATTGATGGCATCATATCGATGATAGAATTGGTTAAGCATCGTAGAGCCATCAATTGACTATGTGGTTTTACCAGGTATGACCAATAAGCTTCCCAATTCAAACGTGACAGTTGTCTAATCTGTTGTTCTCTCGCTGCAATACTTTCATGCCAACTTGATTGCAAATCCCCGATCTCAGGCAGATTACCTGGCAAACATTTTTTAATAAACCCTGCATACCAAAGATTATCATTAACAATTTCTATCACATTGTTTGATGTTTCACTTGCGCTAGAAACTACCCTTTCAACCTGTTTTATCTGGATTTCCCAATCAGTAAAGAGAATGTCCTTGTGAGATTCTTTGATCTTTGGTATTTCTGTTGTTTTTCCCTTTGAATTGTCTTGCCATGTGATTAAGTTTGAAATATTTTCGTCTATTTCCTGAAAGTTGATTTTAGCATCTATGAATTGATTCACTAATGCATCAGCTTATTGGCACAATGGGCTAATCTCTACTAATTTCTTAGAAAAAGATTGTTGCTTTAATAGCAGCGAATTGATTTCTAAAGCCTCTTTGATGAATTCATGAACTTTTGGGTAATCCTTCATTTGACCTATGGTAAATTGCAGTTGTGTGGATTTAGCGTCTTTGGCATTTTAATTATGCTTGGCTTTGAAGTTTTAGGCTCTTAAAACTCTGCTGCATTTGTTCAAGCTGTGATTTAACATGTTTCTATGCATTCACCTTTTCTCTTGTGAGTTGATCCTCCAGCTTCTTTATTCTTTCCTCCTTTTATCTGATCAAATTTCTCACTTCTTCTGCTTTGTCAATTGTTGTAGAAGCATAAGCTCCTGCAAACTAAGATAACTTGGTCAAGTTTTCAGATGGATCTATAGGTGTATATTTCCAAACAACGTCCATTGGCTTGTTTCCTGGCACGATAATAGAAGCATGGTCAATCTTTCTCTTTTTCCTTTGTCTCTTCACGACTGCCCGATGTTTTGGACTATAGAAAATATCTAAATGAGGAATTTCCTCTTCTTTCAAAACAATCTTTGAAGAGGGAAAAACAGGAATAACTTCGATATCTTCTTAAGTAGTGAGAGAGTTTTCCAGATATTTCTCGAGAGGTTTTGGTGTTTAGAGAAAATTTTGTGTTTGATTCATACCCCCCTGTGATTCATTGATTATCTATTCAAACTATCCCCATTCTTTCTGCATTTTATCATGATCAAGTCCCTTCTCGATATTATTTTTGTTGGAAGGTTCTTCTACGTTCTTCTCTGTAGCAGAATCCTTTGGTGATTCAACATCTTTTGATTTTTTATTTGCATCCTTTCCTGAGACTTTAGTAGAAACCCTTTCTTCCTGAGATTCCTACGGGATTATTTGCAGTATATTTAAATACACTTGCATTAACATTTGATTTATGTACTCCTTAAATTCTGCTACTTTAATTGGATTCAGTCTAAGGGAAGCTAAGCTTTGTACTTGTGAAAATTGTTCAGTTGCTTCAAAAAGATCGTCAAAACAATCGTCCTCATGAATAAATGGCTTGACTTTAACAGACAAAGTAAAATTATACAAGACCTGATTAGGGTCATACTGCCTTTCACAAAACTCAACAACATTTAAACTGTAAATGTCTTTGACTTCAAATTGTGCATGCCTGAAGTCTTGTAACCAATAAAAACCACACCGAAGTGGAAAAGTGGGCCAGAGCTATTTTTTAGACTCTTTGAGAGACCTAGTTATACCCTTGCTAACTATCTGGTATGTAATTTCTCTAGCTAATAATTTATCAGGGACATACCACGGAAGTACATGTGGTGGAGTGGTGCTTCCAAAAACTCTAATATATGTGAAAATTCATCTCCAAACCATCTCACCATAGGTTGAATATCGACCTTGGCTTCTTCAGATAACCTTGGCCCTTTCTTGTTAAAGACAACCTGATGAATAGGGAGCATCACCCCATAACAAACTGATAGAAATGTTCATTGAAACAATAATTCCAAAGGTCTTTATGATATACATGAATTGGTGTGGGATCCTGAGGCATCCACTTTGATCCCATAATCGGAAAGGGAATATGAAACACACAGCATCCATGATGTAGGCAGACATGTAAAATGGAGGAATGGTTCTTGTAGCGACAAAATGGTTCTTCCTATATTCTATAATGTGGTGGGTTAAGTTATTTGACAATATTGCAGCCCAATCCATTATTATAGAATTTGAAGTAGCATCAATTAGAGGCACCCATTCAACTGAAAAATTGGTATTGTCTGCATATCGAAATAATCTACACAGAATTGCAGCAATGTATAAATAAGGAGTGGCAAGAGAGGATTCTGAATATACCAGTTCTATCCATCTTATGCTTGCTAGGATTTGACCTCCATTTCTTTATAACTTCAGATGGTTCTTCATTTTCAGTACAAAATTTCTCAACAAATACTTTATCATAAACCTTGTGTGGTTGTGGTAAACGATACATCTTCTTGATATCCTCTAGTTTAAAAGAGTCGACAATCACTTGTATTGAGGTTACAAATTCTCTATCTTCATTGTTCACATTTTCAATAACCCATTTCACCATGTCACTGAAGGGTAATATTTTTGGTCTAGTTGCTACCTTATGCAAAATAGAGATTGCAACCTCAGAATAAGAAGCGTTTGAGGATTCAATATCATCTATCATTGCTTCCTTCTGTATCCCTTCTCGAATATATCATAAGCATTCTCCCAAGAGCTGACACCGCACTCTAGTGAACAAGTTGTATAAGAAAATAGAGGTGATGATTCTAGTACATCTTCAGCTTGGGACTGTGTAACCTTTCCCTTATTCAACTTGACCATTAAGCCGAGTAATCGAGTCTTTGTTATAGTCCTGTCACCACAAAGAAGACGAGAGTGATAGTGCAGAGGAACAAAAATAGAAATATAACGGCATGCTGTAGATATGAAAACCTTTTCCAAATTAATGAAATTGAAAAACTTAAATGCACCTGTAATAGTGAGAAGACATCAAATTTTTTGAGTCGCAGAGTCATAAATATCCATAACCTAAAACAATATCTGCGTAAGATTCAGATTAACTCACATTAATGTAGTCTCTCACAAAAAATATTTTCAACACAGATCATTAAAAACTTGTTAATGTACCATCCTTAAAACATGAAATGTTATTTTACGATTTAATGACGTGTCATGTTGGTGGTGCTGGATTCTCTTGAACATTAGCAATTTACAATGTCACATAAATAGTTTGATTGCCAGTTTTCTGATTTTACAATTTGCAAGATTGCGATGTGACGAATGCAAAAATGTTTTGATATTATGGTTAATTCATTTGTCGGGTCCATCGTTATATTACTTAAAGGAAGATTTAACATGTTCTATTTCTTTTTTGCGATGTGAAAAGTCTGACAGGATTGGACCGAAAAAGAATATTCCTAGATTCTTCACATATTACAAAACGACGATGTTCATATAGTAACATTAAGTGTTGTGCACGAGACTGTGAGAAACGTGAAATGTGATTTCACTTTGTGGCAAGGTAAATGAAATTTTTATTTGGACTTTAATGAATTTAAACCAAATTATTTTCTAAAGGGTCCCCAATTATTATCTAAAGTATTTCACCATAAATGGGCGTTGTTGTACAACACAACAATTGGCACTTCATTGGAAGAACCTGTTATCTCTGATAATTTTGAAGTTTCTAAGACTTTCAAAGTAAAGATAGTTCAGGAAATAGGAATTGTATGAAATTTTGGATAAGTGACATTTCTCTGAATAAAAAAACAAACTCGCCTAATTATAATTCATTTGATACCCTCTTAAAGATGAAAATTGATTTGCCTATATAAGTCCTTACTTAGTTTAAACGATAAAGTAGGGGGATTTTTTGCAGATCAAACTTTTAATGTACTCATTTGTCACAGGTAGAGCCTCTGCTGATAGCAAGGATCCATAGACTCGACAAGATTACATTTTAACCAACAATGATTCAGTGTCCCATCCAAATAAGAGTGCAGTTTTTAGAGATAAATTCAAAATCTTATACTTATTCTCCTTTTTTCTTTTTAAACATTTTTTTTTTTGCAATTTTTTATTGTGGTTTTTATTACTCAAAATTCATTGTCTTGGTTTGGTGGCCAAATAATGACAATTCCATTCACCGGTTGTAATTCAACTAAACAAGCTAACTCGTGATGAGACCCCTTGTCTTAAGATTAAAATAATATCAATCCATTAGCCTGTTTTGGTATGTAGTATTGGCAATGCCAGCATATTGTTTTCCTATGAACATGGTAAGAAGGCTCTTGATGAGACCTCTTATCTTTTAAGTTTTATTATATTTTAGAATTACACTCTAAAAAGAGAAAATTTTATTGGATGGGGAGAACCATTAACTCCTTAATAGTTTTGGATGACAATTATAGAGTTGAATATGCTTATCTGCAAATAGTCTTTACTTTGTTAAAAATACTTTTCTTGACTGATAATAGAACAAAAGTTTTTTATAAAGTTGGAGGTTTCTCAAAGAATATATAATTTTGGTGGAAAAGAAAATTTTAGAGATTCATGGAACTTAGCTAGTTTTCAAATGTTATAATTATTTCCTTAACAATATCCACTCCTAAAAGAGAAATATCAAAATATTTCCAAAAGATTTATTGTGAAGCCAAAAGTAAATGCTATTTAACATTATTTTCCTAAAAATCATAAAAATGAAAGAATATAAATGCAATAATGTTACAATTAGGAGAGGTTATCTCCTAAGAAAATAATTTCTTCAAGATAAGCCCATTAACAGGAAGAGAGACTCTTCTTTCTGATAAATCTTGTAATATGAAGGTCAACGAGCCTACTTTCTTAACAATCTAAAATGGTCCTAACCACAGTCTTTGGAAGTTGGTGTGTTTACCGTTTCCCTTGTGTTCTTCGTCTCATTTCAAGACGAGATATCTGATTTGAAATGAATTGGTGGAAACTGAACTTGCATCAAAAGAAGTTTTAACTATTTGTTGATGACAAACATGCGTGATCTTTGCTTTCTCTCTTTCCTCTTCTAATTTGAGAATTTGATCATGCCTTAATTGTAATGAAGAAGAAGAAGTTTCTTCAATAAATTACACTAGGGCCAGAGAGGGAATAGATAGATTTGATGGAATGATGACTTCTTTCCCATAAACCAAATTAAATGGAGAAGTGCCTATTGAGGCCTTATCAGTGATTTTGTCTACCCATAAAGCAAATGTTAAATATTTGTGCCAATTCTTTTGGCTTTGTTCGACAGGCCGTTTAATGATTCTAATTAGATTTTTGTTAGTTGATCTTGCTAACTCATTTCCTTGAGGATAGTAATTGGCAGAATACTTCAATTTAAAACTTCCTTTTAGTGCGAATCCAATCATACTGTTTCCAGAAAAATAAGATGCATTGTCGAACATGAGGGAATTAACTAAGACAAATATGGTTATTGTAAATTAATCAATGAATTCAATAATTGCATCAGAATTGACTACTCTTAGTGGAATTGCTTCCACCCACTTGGTACAATAATCTATAGTAGTAAAGATGTATTTGTGTTGTTTTGAAGAGTTAAGAACGATTTCACCTATGACATCCAATCCCCATTGTTCAAAAGGTTGTGCAATATTGACTGGTTGTAAGGGAAATGCTAGTTTCCTTTGTCTTCCAGCGATTGTTTGACATACTTTGCATTTTCTCACATATTCATGAGTGTCCTTGAACAATGTTGGCGAATAATAGCCAACATGAAGAATTTTGTGCGATGTTGTATCTCCTACAAAATGTCCACCTGCTGGGTCATCATGGAGTTCCTACAAAAAAAATTCTACTTCAAATTTTTGGAGGCATCTTAGCAAAATAGAATCATAATTTTTTCGAAATAACATATTATCAATGATTTGATATTGATTAGCTTTTAGCCTTAAAGCACTTTTCCTTTTATAATTGAGTTCAGGAGGAGAAAATCCATTTCTCAAATAAAAAATCAAATCAACATATTGGGATTCATACTCGTTTAGAATTACCTCAGATATTTACACAGTATTACCTGAATCTTCATCTGTTGATATGTTGGAAGATCTCGCTAAGATCCTAGAAAAACCTTGTCCTTTGACGTGTTATCGCTCAGGTTGTCCCTTGGCTCCTTAAGGGATACGACCGAGGTAACCACAGACCAAGCTTTGGACTGCCGTCCTAGCCTACCAGCAGTTAGAGAGGGCTCTCTCTTTGGGATTTAGCTTTGTTTAGGAAATGATTTCAGGCTAGTTATTATGCACATGGGTTTTTGTTTGAGTTTGGCGGGATGGATGATCTATTCAGGAAGAGTTGGCATGCGAAGCGTAAGAGGTTTAGAACATTGGGAATGGAGTCAAGGATGTGGACTGAAGGATTTGTTTTCTTTGGCAAAGAAGGGACTACAGAGCAGGGTAGCTACACAAGGAATAATATCAGGTTTGAATGAGGATGAAATGGATGTCAGGGAATGAAAGACAGCTAAGAAGCTTTCATTATGCTAACAGAGGGAACGTGACTGAACATTCTATAGGAGCAATTAAGAAATTCCTACAACAATATTCATATACGGAGGAAACTAGTGTAAATATGAGCCAAGAGGTATTCATATTCATAGGCTAATTTAGAAAGAAAACATAGAGAAATAACAGGAATTGAGGACAGAGCACGGCTATGTGACATCTGAGCTATTCTTTCTTCCTGCAATTTTAGATCATGACACAGATATGATATAGCAAACATAGCAACTGTAGAAAGAGATGACAAAAACTTATTAGTCCATGAAGAAGCACAAGAATCCTGTAATCTTATTCTTCAGCCATCGAATCCACATTTAGACAGTCCAAACACAAATGTTCCAGCAAGCTCTGTTTATTAAATCTCTTAGAGCGTACACAGCAAGTCTCAAAATGAGATTATCGATCAACCACCTCTCACCCTTTGAACAACGAACAGCGTTGTTTAAATAGGCAATATTTACATACTGGCCCTTGAGCCGCTGTCAAGTTAAAAAAAATCACTGAAAACATATCTAACAAAACAGATCCCAAAGATATCTGTAGCAATAAAGTTTTTAAATTCTAAGTTGTGCTGGTAATGAATGCATAAAATATCTAAAACGGGTGTTCTGGGGCAGCTGGCAACTGAAGTTATGCAAGTGAAGGATGTGTATGAGAGAGCAGCCTCAAAATGGTTGAACGGTGGTCCTGGAGCTGTGCGCTGGCCTCATGGCCATAACTCTGTAATTACTGCGCATGGAATCCTTTGTCGGTATTGTTTAGGCGGTTCCATTGATTTTTTAAAAAATAATTTTCGCCTTTTTAGATTGTGGCGGTGGCTGTCCCAGGATCTTGATAAAAGTATAAGCGGCTTGACAGCGCCCCAACATCTAGTTCCCATGTTCTAGGATCTTCAATCCACCCTTCTCCCTTATGAGTTGGATAACCATGAATAGCCCATTCTAGATGTGGTAATAATTGAACCAGTTCTTGTGCCTGAGGATTACTATATGGATCACAAAGATCAAAAGGTGCCTCAAGATATTTCGCATTGCCCGGTGCGCAGTACAAATGATAAGCAGAGTATGGAAAATGAGCTGTATCATTTCTGTAGACTTTGCTACCATTGGAATTGATGTGATAAGGTGGACAGTCAGCAAGGTTATCAGGTCTACACCAGCTCGTCACCTCAGGATTTATGATCATCTCACTATATCTAGTAACATCTGTTTCAACCTCACCATCACATGGCTGTCCATCATTCTTCCAGCAGCTACCGATATCAATCAAATAAAACTGGCTATTTGAACCACCTCCGTGTATGACATTTAGTGTCAATCTTACCTTGAAATTTGGGGACTCTGGCAACTTCAACATCATCCCACGAGTGTCGTAATGATATCCCCCAGAAAATCCTTTGGTGGCATCAGCACGCAAATATAGCATCAACCAAGGATATTTCTTGGACGTTTTCAATTTATGGGAAAATATCCATCTTCCTGTGGTAGCTTGCTTCTCCCAAATCCTTTCACATTTTTTTACATTATCCGAGGATGAGAAGTTTTTCGTCCTCAACATGGGGGCAAGCAAAGTCTGAATGGTCGAATGAATATCAGCTCCGGTGCGAATATCATCTCTTAGGCTTACTAAGAATGGCGTTCCGTAAGGCTTCCATAGCCCTGAATACTGAGAAGGCCAAAACCAAATGCACTGCATATCCTAATGAAGTTCCCTTTGTTTACACTTCGTCCAAGATTGTTGCTTGGTCGCAATGGATCAACAACATTGAAATGCTTGGAAACAAAGGATTGGCCTTGATCTTCTTGGCCACCAGGGAAAACTGCATATATCTTGCTATAATGATCAAGGAGCCCATTAAGTAGTAGCTCGCCTCCATCCTTTCGAGGTGGTTCCTCTTCCATGTCTGGAAGTGATGAAAGAAGTATTGGAACCCGAAGACTAACGCAATAATTCTCCCAATCAAAGTTACTGAAAAATGCCAAAAACCGATACAGAACCTCCAATGGACCACTAAAAGAGTTATTGAATACATTAAATATGTATTGGTATTGAAATCAATCACTTTTGAGGCTGGGAGCTTCTGGGAACTTTGAGCTTCTTTTACCATATATTCTAGAAGAGTAACAACTCCAGAAACAAGACTTTCCAGCTTAGGATCAGCAACATCAATTTGAAATTTAGCATCGGAGAGAGATATATCTTCCTCTTCTTTTATAGATCTTTTGGTAAACTGAGAAGCATCTTGATTATCAAGATCGTGAGAGGGCAAAGGATTTTTTAGCAGCTGCTTAGTACAAGAGTCAAAGCCAGTGAGAACGCCACCTGCCTGTGTCATAGCACGCTTAACAACTTCCATCACTTTATGTGCGTCACCACCCTCAACATGCACCTCAAAGATGGTATCTAGCCTTGCCTGAAGACTAGCTAAAGCATTCCCATTGGCATCATTTTTAGATTGCAAGGCAGTCAGCTCCTTTTCCATAGAAGCTAGCTTTTTGGATAGATCTGAACATAGTTGTTTCGCAGACTGAAGTTCTGAATCCCTTTTTGCAATAGTCTCTTCCAAAGAGGTCTTATCTTCACCTCCTACAATGCTTTTCTCACTTGAGACGTCCAATTTTCCAGTTGTCTGATCCATTTTCGGTGAAGGGAGAGAGGCCAACCTCTCCATCTCTGCAAAGTCATCCATGAAATCCACTTTTTCTGACTCCAGAGTCTTGTCACTTCTTCCTAAATCCTTTTCCTTCTTAATTTGAGATAGCTTTGAAATCAGAGCTGAGGCCCATGACTCTGCACAGCTTACCTCATCATCATTCCCATCTTCAGACATCAAGGTCAAGCTCGGTGGGTTACTTGCATTTTGACTCCTCGGTCCTTCAATGTGTAGCTCAAGGGTAGGTTTTCTCTGTTTGTGATCATTATTTAAAACTGCCAATTGTTTCTCGAGACTTGAGAGTTTACTTGCTGTTCTAGCACACAATGTTCTTGAAGCTTGAAGCTCGCCATTTCGCTTTGCCAAGGCCTCTTTTAGCATTTTTGTTTCTTACTCCATGGCCAATAGGCATTCTATTAGATATTCAGATTCTTTTTTACCTTGATCTTGAGAATCATATCCAGAATCAAACAAATGAGAAACAAATGAACCACGGCCTTTGGCAGGTGACCTCCTTCTCCGGCCTTCTCCCATTTCTTTCCCTAGGGTCTCAACTTCCATCTTCATTTGAGCAAATGCAGCAGGTCCTGGAAATTTTTCCCGAACTAGACTCCGAAGTCTTTGACACTCTGCTTCTAACTTTGCAATCTTTTTAACAGCTTCTAAATGCTGCTTATTAGCTGCATCTGCACTTTTCATACTAATATTTTTTTCTTCATTGCGAATCTCAAGTTCCTTGCTGAGAACATGAAGTTCATATTTCAAGGATGACATATCATGTTCATATGATTCAATATTTACTTGGAGCACTTTAACCTCAGCCTGGGCTTAAGCTCTAGCTTCATTTAATTCTCCCACAGTTTTTGTACGTTCCTGTAATGATCTGGATATTGCAGTATTCTCTGCTCCTGCCTGAAGAAGCTATTGTTCTAAAACCACTATTTTGGCCTCAAATTCAAATCTGATTTTCTCCCATTCTCTAGTTTTGTTGACAATAGTTTCATTAAGTTTGTGCTCTTTCTCCTCTCTTACATGCCGAAGTTGTCTCATGCACTCTTTGAGAGCACCATCCAAATGGGCTACTCTGTCTTCAAATACAACTTTTTGCTGCTTGAGAGACTCAGCCTGTTGTTTTGAAGCCCGTGCTTCAGCCCCTGTCTGCTCCCAACCTGACATGAGTTCTTCTGCAACTTTCGCGTGCTCTTTCACCAAACTTTCTTTACTATTGATCTCTGAGAGAGCTGCAGAAAACTTTTCATTCAAACTCTTTACTTTATCCTCTGATTCTTGCAATTTTGTCATTGCCTCCTCATACATATGAGCATATTCCATAAGAGCCCTGGAGGCATCTTGTGCCTTGGAGATGCCCTTTTGACTGAACTTCTCTACCCTGGACATGGATAGTCTCTGTCAAAACTTGAGCTCCAGTGTAACCTTCTACTCCTATTTGTTGCCTATACAACATACCATGTTGTGATAGTACAAATAAGAACTAGCCAGCCACGTAAGATGGGCACCACTACTGCATCTATGATCTAATCTTCCAATAATGTAAAGTAATGCATATGACTGATGTTGTCTTGGGACAAGTCATAGATCTTCACAAACTTGTTGGTGACCAGCATGAGTTGAACTTGAGAACCAGGAAGCTAGGCTATTTGTCGGATATAAGCACCTTTTGCATATCCCAAGGTCTGATGACCCAAACAAATCCCCAAGATGGAAATGTCCTTGCATTCATACAACATCCTCATACAAATTCCTATGTCTGCAGCACATGTTGGTGAACCTGGGCCCGACGAGATGACAATGTTATCAAAAGCATGTTCCTCATACAAAATATGGTGAAGATCATTCTTCACAACAATTGGAGCCACTCCATTTACCACTGCTAGAAACTGAAAAATATTGTAAGTATAGCTGTCATAGTTGTCAATCAGCAATGTTCTCACTTGCTTAGATTTGAATTCCTTTTCTTGTATGACAGTCACTCAATTCTGAACCCAGACTCTCACCAAGTATCAAAGATGCAGACACTTTGGTCATGCTAGCAACAATAGTTTGTCTACGGAAGCTTGAGACATTTGCCAATGAAGTATGTTTGGATTTGTTAAAAGATAATGCTCCACATTGCATATTCAAAGCAGACGATTTCCAAGTTACCAATGGAAAATTCCAATACCAACTATTTGAAGAATGAACTCT